>JAIFZK010000001.1:4970000-5262500 GCA_027481765.1 Tenualosa thibaudeaui | reverse complement strand
TAAAATCCACTGATGGACAACAGGAGCACCCAGGAGTGATCCCACTCATCTGTTGTATATGTGACCCACATGTCACCTGTCACCTGTCCAGACATGTGATTTAGCTTTTATAATTCTTGCATAAATTGCCTCTTAAAATAAAAGAACTCAGGCATGTGGACTTGGTTCTCTCTGGCTCTCATTTTGGCAGTGTTTGGCAGTGACAACAGGCATGTTCACTCTGACTGCTGTGAAGGCTCTGCTTGCTCACGTGAAGGGACCTGCAGAAATACTGAACACAGGAAATGCTAAACTTCAGACATCATTGTTAGCATGGTTCAGACAACATACTGAAACACATTTCACATGACACCACTTCAACAGTATTTGCCCTGTTGTACTGTACACACAGTAATGTCAAGAATAACATATAAAACAAACAACCAATAGAAGGTAATTAGGTTGCAATGAAACTCGGATAGCTGTCTGGTCAGCTTAACAGAAGAAGCAAAGCATGTCTGTACCCGGATTTCCAGCTGAACTGCAGTCTGTTTTTGCGTGTGTTTGATTATAGAATGCCTTATGCCTTACAGGAATGTACTAGTAAGATCCTTGAATCTGCACATTTGTTCTTGGAAGCCTGGACATGTAAATTTGGCACATGTCTAGAGTGGCTCTGGCATTGGTCATTTATAGCCTGATTAAAAACAAATACAGGGATTGAGCACAAATGGTTCACAGTTATTCAAAGGGCAACAGTAGACAGTTCAGTCAAATTCTGGCAAAAGGTCAATTCCATTTGTAATCCTGCTTTTGATTAACCCTATGTAATGCACTTTAATATTAATCTTTATTGCATAATCTCAACCCAGTATGTAAGTATTTTCCCAGTATGTTGTAATTTCAGGTCAGGCTAAATTCATCCAAATTCTCCACTTTGTCCTGGTCAGTCTCTGAACGCTGTTTGTGTCCACAGACTGACTGCAGTCCCTTAGATGTGCCATGCTATACTGTGCGTTTTCACTGTGAGTTTTGGTGACCATCTGCTGTTTTGCTCAAAAATCAATTGAGGTGGGAGTCTCCAACATCAGAGTAAAAGTCCTACCATGTATTGGTTTTCCATCTTAACACAAAGATTTTTTTTCACCTCTGAAAATAACAGAATGGTTGCCTGGCTTAAAAAAAACACTGCCCACCAGAACACTCACCCTCACCCTTCCCTAGCATACACACCTGTTTGATCTCAGGAGAACCTGTGCACCCATGAACCTCTCTACAGAAGAAACATCTGATTCTCCTTTATAGTGTGAGTCCTGCTCTTGAAAAAGACCGACTTGTATCTTTTTCACCTCCACCCAATCTTGCCCAGGAGACAGCAAGCAGCCAGTGCACCAGATTACCCATCCAGAAGTTTGTATGCATTTATATATGTTATTTATGTGCACATTTGTTAATTCTCTAAAACACTGGTCATTCAACACCGGGCAATATTTCTCAATTTATGTCATCAATCAATCAGTACATTGATTGATTGATAGATCGATAGATCAATGGATCGATTGATTGATGGACAAATGCTTAGGTAACACCACTGGCCTGAACCCAGTTCATTGTGTGAGTGTTAATTCTACCACATAAGCCTTTATCCTTTAAATCCACCATCACCATGGATGAATAGTTAACTGTCACTGAATGCCTGAATTACAATACATTATGCTAAATAAAGATGTTTCTGAAATTGTCTGTGGTTGGGAATAATGACAATTTGAGGTTGTGCATCTGAAAAACAAAAATGATGGCAAAAGCGTACATTCCATAGCCAGCCTAGCCAAAGATTGAAGCCAAAGGGTTGTAAGGCTTTAGTTTGTAAAAGCTGAGCATCCTCGGCAAAGACAAACTGCAACCATTAAACAAGGTTTATGTGTGATTCTCTCCCTCACTACAAAATATACCCTGACAGTATGTACAGCAGAGAGCTCACAGCGCAATGGAAGCTTCATGGACTGACACTTTTACAGATACTAGTGAGAGTCACTTTTTACGGGGAGTTGCACGAGCATAAACATGGACACAGGGCCAAGTGTAAATGAAGGAAGATCTTCTGTGAAGAAGTGAATAGGAACAGAAAGACAAGTTGTATTTGGTACATTGGTATAAAAAGGCTTCCACTGTGCCTAGAAGACTCTACTGCAGTGAGCCATGTATGCCCACAGGATGTGCTGAATATGCTGCTTGCGATAGGTCTGGGAAAAAGGTCTCATCAAGGAGTGCACGCAAACACATACACACTTGCTTGCACATCAGCATATGCATACCGCCACACATTTTGCACTTTGCATACCGGCATGCATTTTGCATTTTACACACGTTGTATCAGATATGTCTCAGATACATCTGATATTAACTCTGGTCAATCCTCAGGTTCCCTCAGCTCCAGCTGAGAGATTCAGTCCTCATATGAACTCATACCGACTGAGTGTTACTCAACCTACAAGCCATTATCTCACAGCCCTTTTCTCTATCTTTTTTCTTTCTGCTGCTTGACTATTCTTCAGCTCATTCAGTGATCTACGGTCTTGTTCTGACACCCTTGATAAGAGCTCTCTCTTTGCTTACTGATGTCTGATCTCTCGGGCCCCTCTCTAAACTCTTGCAGAGTTCTGTCTAAACAGTATGCAATCATATCTGATTTTAAGGTTTCTTTAACCTCTCATTGCTCTCCTGGTCTCTCACTATTTGTTGTCCTCTCAGATCTCTTTGTGATAATCCTGTAATTTCTGTCAGTTCTATTCTGTATGTGGCTGGATGCTTTATTTTGATTTTATCCTCTGCCATTTGTCAGTAAATCCCATCTAAACTTCAATAGATCTGTATTATTAACTTCAGAGCATATGTGTGTGTAATTCTGTAGTTCTGTTTAAGAACAATAAAATTGTGTCAAAGTACAAAAACATCACACAAAATGAACACAAGAAGAAAAAGAGCAAAGAAATATTCTTAGAACATTTCAGATGCTACCTATTTTTCTCCGAAATGCAGCTTTGATCTTCTTAGACTGCTGTTCCTCATTTAAGGAAAACCCCCAAAAGTTTTGGTGTTTACATGAACAAGATCATCAGCCTTCGCGATTATACCCTATGCTATTGTCAGACTGTTTCCAAACAAATGTTTCTTTAGTAGTGAGCGTCACTTACTGTAAGTGCTTATTTTCAATTTGCCTTTGATGGTTTATTCTTTGCTTGCTTGAGCAATTAAATTAAAAGACAAATGTACTTTTAATGATCAAATACCTTTTCTGTTTGCCTCCCGCAATAGAAAACAAGGTAGGTTTGAAAAATACAGGGTCTGTTTTGACTAGGATACATAGAGGACACTGGACAGTCACCCCTGCAGCTGGGATTAAACCTTGAGGCAAATGAGGCCAAAAGCAAGTCTGGAAAAGAGAAAGAGATAGAGATTCCAGAACCTTCCAGGGCCTAACATCCTCTGGAGATGCATACCCCTCCTCCTTTCAACTTTCTCAGATGCTGAGAGCAGAGAGCTGGCGCAGTTGACAATGCGCAGAGGGACTGGGGGGGACCTATGAATCAAAAGGGAGGAGGAAATAGATGAAAAATTAACAGAAAGAGAGACCGAAAAGGGAAAAGTGGGGGGACAGATGAGGAAGGATAGAGATAGATAGAGAGAGCTGGTGGAAGATTAAGGGGTAAAAGAATGATAAGATGAACTCAGCTGGATAGAATGGATAGATCGGGGGGGTGTTAAGACACTCTAGACTCCAGTTTATTTAACACTGAAAAAAAGGACCAAGCACAAACACACAAACACCACATGATCCTGACAGGATATGCATTGCCAAGCAAGCTCTTGACAAATCATTGATCACAAGCTTACCGTTGTCAAACAGTCGGGGTATCAAACAATGTGATGCCTGGAGGTCTACGTGCTTGTGCTTAACATGCTTGCCCCATCTCTCCTGTTTTTACAGAGTCAAAGGAGGTGTGTTCATTCACCTTCCTTCCTGCAGACCTCATCTGCCAAAGCACACAAGCAGCTGGCCAGCGCCAGCACTGATGGATGCTGTCACTGACCAATCTGACAGTTTGAAAATACAGCTGACATATAGATGCTGAAGTAACTGTAATGATGTGTCAGTTATTTATGAGACACACAAATCACAACTGCCCT
Organism: Tenualosa thibaudeaui; assembly: GCA_027481765.1. Taxonomy (NCBI): domain Eukaryota; kingdom Metazoa; phylum Chordata; class Actinopteri; order Clupeiformes; family Clupeidae; genus Tenualosa; species Tenualosa thibaudeaui. The sequence continues at coordinate 5,258,333 of JAIFZK010000001.1, read as the reverse complement.
ATCAAAGACTTACTAATTGAGTATCAAAAAACAATATAATATCTGAGATTTTATTTACCATATAAATAATTTAATACTGGCCCCAATCGCTGAATGTTCACCTCTGCTCAGAGATGCTGTGACTAGTCAACAAGAGAGGCTAAAACACAAGCCTGTTTCACAGTTTATATGCTCTTTCAAATGAGTCATAGTCCCAGGGAACATTAAAGAAGAGTGTGGGTTTTGAGAGGGATCACTCACAGAGGGTTTTAATGACCACTGTTATATGTTCTCACACAAAGGTCCTTCAGACAGGCCGATCAGTTCTAATTAACACATCAAAACCTCACACACGCACACGCACACACACACTCACAGACTCACTCGCATACACACCCATGCCATCTCTGTTTGACATCAGTTAAAGTTACTAGACATGTGGATATTTTGATATTAAAAATGTCAACCCATTTTTAACAACACGACTTCATAAAACAAGTACAGATGACGTGGGTTTCATATAAGCTAGCTCACATAAATAGCCATAAAACACACATTTTTGTTGTTGTTATTGTAGTTGTAGTTGTTGTTGTTTGTTTGATAAACCTGTTTAACTCTAAAGCTTTCGGTGCACTCTGCTCCATTCTCCAGGCACTAAAGGACAAAATCATAACCTATCAATCATAATATATACACATAATAAACCCCATGTAGAAGAGATCGAAGTTGATTCTACAACATATCTGACCATGATGACGAGAGACTATATAGATATAAGTGTAGGGTCAGAGTCTCTCTTGATTGCTATCATGACTATTACAGTATCGTTGTTGCTATTACTATTATTTTATATTGATGGAAATTAATCAAATTCCAATTGTCCTGCGGCCATGACGTGGGTGGGGTAGTGTTTTGTGTTCCCTGATCAGCTGTGTGCCAGGCCCCAGCAGTGCATCCAGCCCATCTTGAGGCTGGTGTGCACAGGTGGCACACACACACACACACACACACACACACACACATGTCCATAATCTAAAACCATAAAAAACTGAGATTTACTGGAGTCTGAGGTAATAGTCACCATCTTAGAGAAAGGCATAACAGTCTTGGTCAAACCAGGCAGCAGTGCCACTAAAGAGGGTGGGCCATGGTCATGAAAGCACACAGGGGAAAGTGATGGGATCAGCCAATAAGACATATTTAGATAATGAGACACTGGCCTCATCAAGCAGAAACAGGAAGTCTTCAGCTTCCATCAATGAAAAGTGTGTGCACATATGCAATGTTAGTTAGCAATGATATGTACCTAAATTTGCTTAGTTACTTGTCAATATGAAAAAGTACAAAGGGTTATTATAAGGAAATGTTGGTATGTATTGGTGTGTGAGTGTGTGTGTGTGACACACAATCTCTCCATCTCTATCTCTCTCTCTCTCTGCCACTCACTCACTCGCTCTTACACCCCGTTCACACGACAACATTCCCGTATTTTTTTTTTTGCGGGTGGAAAAAAATCTGTGTCTACACACGATCCGGAGCAAAAAATATCTGCGACAACGGAACACAGTGAAATCGATGTAATACATATTCCACATCTATATGTGGTGTTGTAAACAGATACAGCCAGAGCCACTGGACACACCAGAGAGCGCATGTGCGTAGAGCACAAACACAACTCACTTGTCCTCCATTGTTGTTTTTACCTCTTGTTGTGTGCCGGGGTCTTCACTGCTCTTCTGGTCACGTGACGGTGATGGATTGGCGACGCCATCATTTTCAAAAAGCTGCGTTTTGCTTGTCCACACAGCAACAAAACGACTGCGTTTTCCGATTTTTCCACTCTGGAACCTGTTTTCAAAAAACGGTCACCCAAAACGCCGGCGCTGTGTGGATACAAGGCCAAAACGCATAGATACTTCTCCATTTTAATAGAAAAACTTTGCCATGTGGACGGCCCGTTAGTTTAGAATCCTGGTAAGAGAGTGACAATAACAAACACTCAGAGCTTTTCCCAGGGAGACAAGCCAATCACCAGAGCCCTGGCAGAACCTAATCTAAACAATAACTGACTATGCCTCTGGTACATGACCAGGATGTTTACTCTCTTTATTACCATCATTAAGTAATTCCCTCTGTTTTACAAGGACATTTCAGGGTATCTGAGTCCAGACAGTAGATTGAGACATCTTGGGCTTTTAGTCTGGAAACAGCATATTGTTTACCAAGAATGTAATAGAAAGATCATTCATTTGTTTTCATGAACAGTAGTTGTGACATTTCCATACAAATGACTTTCCCTTGAAATTTGGACTACTTTAAATTATCACCAAGATAATCACATATGCAACAAATGACGATTAAAAATCTTGATTATCAATATCTGCGCAGATTTCCCCCGGACTGATACTAATAACTCTAAAAGTGATGTTTTGTTGTTATCATATGTTATCATATTTTGCAGAGAGGCCAACTGTCATACTGACTGAAGAGATATTCATCTTACTGGTGCCTGTGAGCAATCCTAGTGTTTGTTTTTTTGTGCAGATGCAGGCTATCAGACCTTAAACAGTAGCCTGGGTAAACTCACACCTCACCACACCTCAGTCAAGCCTGTGAGAGTGGGTCTGGAATCAAACTCATTCGCTTCCCATTTTCCAGAATGTAATCAACATCAAAATTCACGTTAAATTGGAGCATTAAACTCTCACCAAGTCCCTTTAGCACTGTAGCTAATGTATCTTTCAGCCAAGGCATCCATTTTGAATGCAGTTATTTACTCAACTGGAAGGAAAGTAAGTGTCCATCGTTTAACAATAAACAGTAACATACACACACACATCATCATTAATTTTTCATCATGTCTGCCTCATGCGTAAATTTGCTATATTTTGAGATGTGTGTATATATATTTATACATTTTATTGTATTAAATATTTCTTATTCTTATCCTACAAGAGACATGCACAAATAATGTGCAATGAAGTCTTTACCTTCTCCTTTCCTCCTTCCCACGTACACAGGCCTTTCCGCCAGCACTCAGTTTCTTCCTTTTACCCATGAGCCTCAGTGGGAAGCAGTGTGATTGACCCCAGAACTCATCCCCACCACCCCCATTTCTTTCTCTTGCTCTCTGTCTCTCCTCCTCTCCATCTCTCTCCATACACACATACACAAATATTCCTACACACACACACACACACACACAGGCAGGCACTCGTCAAAGCGTACACACAAAACACATATGTATGACATTAAAAAGTCATGCACAATTAATCCAGGTAGATAAGTATTTATTGTTCTGATTCTGTTTAAGCAAACTCAAGCAAACGAGGATTAGCAGAGTGTATGCTGTATATTCCATCGTCCAAATCAGCTGCTAATCAGATGAGACTAGTGTGACCGATTTTGTAGGTCATGTGTCGAGCAGAAGTTCTTGTATGGGGTTACCGAGGCCCCAATCATGCACTCATTGGTAGAGTACAGGCTTGTTTTCCCATTTTTTCTGTTGTTTTCCATCTATTTCTGGCTCAATGTGCCTCCATAGAAACAGAATCAGCACAACAAGGCCTCAAGTGATGTGCAAAAATAAGAAAAGAGTTGCAGTTTTAAAAGCATTTTTTTGGAGTACTGTAACTGGTAAACATTTGTTTTGCTGAGTCACTGAAGTTGGTGGGACAGTAAGCTTTTTGAAAAACACACTCTTAAATGACCTAATGCCTTATAAAGATAGAGATAAAAGTAGCTGTGCAGATTCAAAAAGACAGTAGAAATGAAAGGACTTTTTTGTCTCATTTATGACTGCATTTGATTCTTTCCTGTAGCGTTCTTGTGTTTATGCCACTATGACAATTTACGTGCCGAGACACACAAACCGGTGGAAGGACTGGAACAATAACTATTAAAACTTACAAACCGTGTTAGGAGCTACAACTTTTTTATGCAGACTTAGCATAAGGTAATGGCAACATAAAAAGCCAGATATTCTAGAAGGTTCCATGTGTCTCCAACTGGTCTTATCTCCTTATGAAGTATCTTCTTTCTTTTGCTGAGCACAAGTCTTGTAATCTTTGGTGTTAAAAAACATAACAATTGTTTCATAAAAGTAGCCATCATAAAAACACATAAGCAGCTACTGCATTAAGTGCACACAACAAATCTTATTGAGTTTGTTGTCCGTCCTTTTAGTAACTGAGACAAAAGTGAAGACATGGCATATCACTGCTTCTGAAACTGCAGTGGATAGTTTGAACTGAAAATCCAGACACAAGCATAATAAACGACTAAAAACCTGCTGGGAATGTACATTGTCCCATCCTCTGACCTTACCACCTCGACATCCCCTCAAGTCAGCAAACGTCTGGAGGTGAACCCCCTGGGCTGGTTATTTTTTTCAGCCAGGGAAACACTCTCTGACCCCATTAACAGGAGCCTCTGTCAAATCACCCCCACTTCCTGGGGCCAGACATGGAACAGTGGTGATGGAGAGGAAGGGAGGGCACAGGAACACCCTCTCTTTGTGTTCAGAGACGGTGCCAACCTGCCAGAGGGTACCTTCACAGACTCAAACACACACACTCAGATGCACACACACACACACACACACACACACACACACACACACATTCTCAACAGGCATTTTCTGAGAATGCTGGTGGGACATGCCAGTGAAGTCTTGACCCTAAGGATTTTCCAACTCCGCCCCCCCCCCCAACCAGACTGGAAACATCCTCTCTGTACGAACACAACAGACCAGTGCCCATGGTGACTGCTAAAAATACTAACATAAATGATGACACCAAAGGTGTCAACGCAGTACACTCCATTACACAGAACAAACAATGGGACAGGGGCTCGCACCAAGGCTTCCCCACCAGTCTGGAACTTTCTTTGACCTTCTAGAAGTTGTTTTTTTTTTCATCAAACTTTTAGGTGGTGGTCCGTGTCTCTCTATTTCCTGCTAAATGACGTAAAATGTGGCTATAAAAAACAGTAAGAAATTGCTTTAATATATGTTCAAGGCTGCCAAGATAAGACCTCTTCAGTCTTACCAATGCACAGTCTCACAATTATTTATCACTGTCAGATTGAGCCAAATAGAAAGAAAGGGTCGAGGACATCAACGTTACACTGTGAACTTCGTAATATCCACTAAAACTTTGGAATGGGTACAACTTCGTAACTCCGTAACAAGTGCAATAAGCTCAGACTTAACTATAAACAATGCAGCACTCAATAACGCCTAAAATAATGAATTCCTAGAGTTAACCAATAAGACATAATTAATAGACCATTTAGGGAGAAATAAGAACAAACTAAGAGTATTTTTTGTCTTGGCAAAATCTTTTTAAAGTATTTTCAACTTCAGAGTATTTTGTGGAGTCAGTATTTTTATTGTTTTATTGTTTTAATTCACTAAATTCCTCATCTGAAGGGAGCTTTCCCTGTCAATTAGCATAAATGCATCATTGCCATATTATGGCAGATGTACAGTCCAGACCATGACCATGACCAATTGTTAGCATTGTTATTATTAGTAATGACTGTCAACATTAAAACTAACATTAGTTATACATATTGAGATCTTTCAAAAAATCTGGTTTTATTGGGAGGTGAAGGTGTGTGTGTGTGTGTGTGTGTGTGTGTGTGTGTGTGTATTTGAGGGGGGGGTGGTGCACTGTAAACTCCTCTGGCCCGTAACCAATTGTCTTAATGCCATGTCTTTAATGTGCATTGGGGGTTATTAAAAAAAAACTACAACTGCATTTTGATTGAAATTGATTTAATGCAGACCGAACTGAAGGAATAAGGGTTTTGGGAACCAAACACTTCATATATTACAGATCAAATGCATCCAGTATTATGATCTTTGGTGGCACTGGTAACTGATTAATAGCTTTTATATATACAGTCTGGACCATCATCCTGTGCTGGTTTAACACAGTTGTCTCCTTATCTCTTGAAGGATACTTAAATTCAATTTAAGTTTGAGTGTCATCATTTAATTATGACTTAATTGAGGCTCTGTCTCAATTTATGGTTTGGACTGGACCCTTTGGTTGTGAAACTTCTTGGGACAGTTACAGAAAACAGCATTTGTAGTCTAACTAAATATATCTAGAGCTTTGACCACTCCTCAAAGAGGAAGTATCATTTTAGATCTGTGACCTCATAACGGAACATAGCACACACTAACCTGCACAACAATGCACAGAAAAGCGGTTCCAACATCCCATCGACCTGAAGCATTTTTTTTACTAATTTAGCAGGAGCCACTGAATGTTTAATTGTGGATTATTCACAGACCTCCCATCCTGCAAGCCTGTGTTCCACTGCCAGGCTAAACACAAAGCACCTGCAGCAGTGACTGAGGCATGTTAGCACAGCATGCGTCCGTACTCGTGAATGATTGATATGAGATTGTTTTGCCATCAGCCCACACCTGGACGCACACTCGCAAAGATGCTGCAGTCGGAGAGGTGACTCACTATACTATCTTTGGGAAGCCTGGTTTGACCACAGTGGACATGTTAACGCATCTTATTTGCTCTGTGTCAACAAATAAGGACTGGTTGTCTGGTTAGGAGATTTACATCACTCAAATAAACATTGTGATGCAGCGAAGCAAATTAATAAATAAAAAAATAGATATCTTGGCAAGTCAAGTCTCTGATTCATGCTGTTACAATTCTTATCTGTCATCTGAGAGAATCAGGCTGCTTTTACAGTAAGTTCTGCAAGTTTAGAAAAAACACACACACAGAGGTTCATTTCAGAGAATAAAAGTAAACCATAAATTGTAAACCTCTCAAAACCCTCAAAATGCTTCAAATTCTTTGTATCTGAATGTGTGCATGGAAAAGTGTGGCCTTTCACGCCAGGTCCCATTAGTGTGTAATTGCCTGTGGGTCCCCAGAGGCCTAGAGCTGTGTGTTGTGCAGCTGATTCATGGCTGTTGCTGCTGGTGGTGCTGGTGCCGGCCCACGCTGGACTTTAGTCACTCACAGTAGTAACGGACGGAGCAAAACAAGCACTCTTGGTTTACATTTCCCAAAGCCAGGGCTTTGGCAGTTCAACGCAACAGTGAGTCGCAAGGCCAAGTGATGTCTCTGTAGAACTGCTCTTGCATGTCGTGGGTGCAAGTGTTGTGTGTGAGAAAGCATGGTGTGTGGTTTTGATCTATTTGTTTGTATACATATGTGTATATGTGTGTGTGTGTGTGTGTGTGTGTGTGTCTGTTACTTCCTTGCATCTTCACTCTACACTTCAAAAAGTGAGTGTGTATATTATAACAGAGACAGAAAAGAGGGGAGAGTGACAAAAGGGAGGAAAACAAAGAAATGTGGGTGTAGTTTGTGTTAAGGTTATTTGAGGTAAATGTGACTGGTGTGTGTTTGCGTGTGGGTGTGTTAGTCTTGTGCCTCTTTACACCATTCTTCAAGATGTCGTGCTTACTTCAACTGTATGTGTGTGTGTGTGTGCGTGTGTGGTCTTTATAAGGCAATGATTGTGTTAGTTGCCCACTTAGCCCCGTGTGTGTGTGTGTGTGTGTGTGTGGCTTGGGGGGGGGGGGGGGGGGTGGCTGGTGCTTTTGTGGAAGAGGAAAAGAACAGGAGACATGCTGGCACTGGGGTGCTGGCAAGATGCTTGGAGGGGGATCACAACAGACAGGATTACACTGCCTCTTTTTGGGGGCTGATTGTTTGCACATGTCCAGAGTGCGTTTGATAAGTGAGGAAAATCAAAACATGGACAACCATCAAAAGCTGACACCACTAGCTCTGCAGAGGAATCATTTAGCGAGTTTAAAACCATCCGGTTTCCCTGCTGAACACTGTATCCAAACTCGGATTCCGGCCGAGAGGAATAAGATGGATCTTTTCCATGGCTTTAAGACTGAGAGTTTATTTCCTTTAAACATTTCAATAACACACACACACACACACACACACACACACACACACAAATGCAAAAACACACACACTCCCCTCTACTCACTACCCCTATCAAGTCTCTTTGTGGGCTGTGCTCTTCATTTTTGTTCTATGCATAATTTATTTTTTTTCATAACATCTACCGTTTACCCTACTTCCTCTGGCTGGTCTTCCTCATAAATAAATCACTGCGCTGGTCATCCCTGAGGTGGCCACCTGTGTTCCCTCACAGCCCGAACCGCCATTGGAGGCCCTCGTGCATCCAACTTGGCCTCCCGGTCAGGAGGCCAGTGAACCAGCAAGTGGTGGATGTCTCCTTCCACCAAGTACTTTAGCGGCCATGTTCACTGATTGACCTCATCCAGGCCAGGGGAGAGACTGTGGCGAGGGCCACCAATTCAGCTGGTGCCAACTAAAATAAGTAATTAATGTGAAATGAAGGACTGTGCAAACAGGGAGCGAAAGAAAGAGAGAGCCCCTCTCGGCAGAGTTGGCCCAGCGGTCTAGCATGAACTCAATCCCCATTTGGGCCTGAATGACCACTTTTCCCATTTGTGAGTGTGTATTTATGGGTGTGTGTATTAACATGTAAACGTGTGTGTGTGCGCTTTAGAAATTAAACCACATCTCAAAGAAACTGTTGCAGATGTTAGTATCATTTAGGAAAAGGAAGTGGGAGTTCTTGGGTCTTCAGGCAATGATATACACTTCCAGACCTTTTTATGCCAGACGGGCCAGTATATGAACACACTCTGCAGACAATTTTCACGCCCCAGTGTGACTCTGTTCTCTTTTTTGCCCATGGAATTGTTTGATAATTAAAGGAGAAATTAAGGAATAATTTTCCTTGCTATGTCTGGACAAGATTGGAAGGAGAGGCCAGAGCAAGAGGCCTGGCAGTTCCAGCAACACTTTTTCCTGCCACTTACTCGTCTACCACTACCACTTAGACGTCTTGGTTCCCAGCCCCTGCCAGCTATTGGCGTGTCTCAGAGGGTTGGGGGAGGGGAGGGGAGGGGGAGGGTTTGTTGATCTATCCTCACAGAAACTTCTCTATCTCTACCCTGAACCATTATGGTGGCTAATGGAAGGTGTAACCTACCACAGACTTCTATTTTGATTAGTTTCACTGAGAACTGGTAAGGATTTTTCATTTGAGTGAACAAAATTAGTTATTCCATTCTGAGCATAAGCACCTTTTTGTAAACACAGTTTTGACCTATCAGAACATTTATAAATGTCTTCACTTAAACTCTACAAATTGACAAAGGCACAGACCGCAATTTTCACAGTAGGTTTTGCATTGCAGTGAAATACATTCAAAAGTGTCCTCATATCACAATGTCAAGTGGACAAACACTGAGTTGTCACATTTCCTCAAATATTCATGCGTCAATAATATTATTAATAAATCTACAAATAAGAAACCATGGTGGGGATTCATTATCCTAAAATTGATAGTTCCAGGCCTTGATTATGATTGGTTGAGTCATGTTTGATGACTGTAAAATCCCTGACATAGACCGTTTCAATGATTAAAACAAAAACAGTGTTTGAGCATTCTATTTAATTTCCAAACTACTTCAGGTACGTTAAGATAACATGAAATGTTAAAGCGGAAGCCCTGTGCGAACAACAAATCAAATTCTCTTGAAATGGTCTATACCACGGTCGCATTTTGCTCTATATTGCTGCGCCACACAAAAGATACGAGTGTTTGTGCATTACTTGGCAACCATTAAGCTAGAGGAAATATATTTCTTGGTGGATGACTAAATCGCTTACTTAAACCTGGATGAACAGGAATACATATACATTGAATAGGAAGTTACTTTGGAGGGCATTTGTTTGCACAAGTAGTCAATCTGATGTGAAATGTCATATCATTCTGTGGTTATGTAATTAAATATCTCCTGGTTTGAAATTTCCGAATACCACAAATCCACTTTCTCTCCATACTGCACTTTTTTATTACACTACTGTATTTTCACCTCAAAATACAGCAAATTTCATGTTAGGAATATGCAATCTTAGTTAATTTTCATTGTGCTGTAGCATGAATGCTAATCCTCTTTTTGTAAGTCTTTGGTCAAAAGCATCTGCTAACTGCATAAATGCAAATTGAAATTCAATTCAATTTATTTATATTTATACAGCACCAATTTACAATACAATTTTACAGACATAAACAAAGAGCACCCAAGAGTTACAGAGCCAAGAAAGACTCCCTTGCAGTAGTTATTCAAGGAAGAAACCTTGGGCAGATCCCAAGACCCACCAGCCAGGGGTTATACAGGAATGTACAGTCAGTAGGTGATAGGTGATAGACTACAAATTCGTCCATAGATTTGTCTGAGCATCATGATAATTCCAGAACTTTGTCCCACAACATTATGTGATAGTCAGGCCATAACTGATTGTTTGTAGTTCTATTAGTGACAGCTAGACATGATATTAAGGTCAGGGAGTGAGGTTGGTCATGGGGGTAACATTAAGTCCATTCTGACAAGTGCCATCGTGAGTTAATTACTGTAGGCACTGCTTTTTTATCTTTGGCATAGGTGAGCACTCAATGTTGGCATCAAGTCTTGACAGTGAGGAAGTTTCTGCTGTTTCTGCTGACAAGCAGGAAAACTTTTAGTTATATGATATAATATAATATATAATATAATATCATATAATATGTGATATGATATGTGTTACATGATGCAGTCATGGCTATATAAGTTCTGCTTGGACATATGCCACAGTAGAAAGAAAAGATAATTACAGTCTAAGACAGTAAGTGGAGGGAAATACATTTTTCCTTGTTTTGTCTGGACAGACAAGCGAAATACCCCTGAGTGTTCTCTCATTTCTCTCTCTCATTCACACCCACACATATACAAACATGTGCACATACACACACACAACCACAGACACACACACAGACACACACACAAACACAGACACACACACAAACAAACACACATACACAGACACACACACTCACTTTTACTCTATAGTGCCTCCCTTCCCATCCAGAACTACCAGCTTTAATGTGCAAATAGGAGCACCTACAGCAGCAAGGTGGGAACAACCTTTAATTAAGTGTGTGTGTGGTGTGTGTGTGTATGCATGTGGGAGTGTCTGTGAACAGGTGTGAAAGAGAATGCGTGTAATGTAGAGGTTTCAGTGTGTGTGTGTGTGTGTGTATGTGTGTGTGAATGGTGTCTGAGGGAGGTTGCCTACCCAATGACATAGAGGAAGATGATAAATTATTTTTTTTTTTCTGTTTTAGCCACATAGGACCACATGTCATAGAGGTGAATGTGACACAAATGTGTTACAAGGACATTTATGATAACTGTGCTAATGTGTTTGTGTGTGTGTGTGTGTGTGTGTGTGTGTGTGTGTGTGTGTGTCTGTGTCTGTGTGTTTAAACTGACACTGTCCTCAACACAAGAGTGCCTCAGTTAGCAGAGAGAAACAGAGAGTGTGTGTAGGAGGATTGAGGTGATACGTCCCTTTAATGTTGTACAGGGGCACTTCAAACACACACACACACACAAACACACACACACACACACACACACACACACACACACACACAGGGTCCCAGCAGCAGGTGGCTCCTCAGTCATCCTATTCAGATGCCAGGTGATGAACACACTCTACTCAAAGCATTTAGTCCATCATAACACACACTAGAGGGGAGAATGTGCACACACAAACATGCATACAGTACATAATGTTCATACATACATAAATAAATATTCTACATACATGCATATAGTACATACATACACACGTACATACACACCTATATACATTCATACATACATACACACGTACATACACACATAGATACATATATACATACATACACACTTACATACACACATACATACATACATACATACATACATATATACATACATACATACATACATACATACATACATACATACACATATTTTAGATTATCCAAATTAGCCACCTTTTGCTTTGACGACAGTTTTGCACACTCTTGGCATTTTCTGAACATATTTTTTTTTTCAAAGGAATGTTAACCCAATCAAAAATAAAGATTAAGCCATTTGCTCAAAGACAGGGACACGGTAAGGCTTTGAGGATACAGAAATCAGAGTTTGTTAGGCTCTCTTATTTTTCATCTTTGACTAAATTACTATCGTGCTGTTAAATGCAAGCGGAAGTTTTCAATTTTTGGTCTGCATAGAGCACAGAAAAGCATCTGGTGTGATTCAATCCATAGCCCTGTTGTTTGAGGAGCTATCTGTGGGAAAATTAATATCTAATCAGAATAGTTTAATCGTAATGGCAGAAAATCTGTCCATGTAAGCGGGGCTATTATTCAGTTTGTATTCCAAGTAAAAGTGTTCATGTAAACTGGGTGTTTGTGATTCTGGTGATTCAGCATGCCGTCTATGTTGTATTGAAGTTTCTCTTTCTTTTTCCTTCTGACAGCACTCAGTAACCTCAAGCAAGGGGGCAATGGAGTGATTCACACTGGATTTCTCCTTTAAAAGGACACATATTTATTATTCTATTATCATACGAATATTTATACCGCTGCTGATCTCCCTGTGATCTTCCATGTGGAGGCCACGCTTCATAGCCCCATGCTGTTTCTGCCACTACAAGAACAATGTAGCCCATCTCTGGATTTCACAAGAGAAATAGCAAAACCTGGCAGATAAGGTACTTGTGTGTGTGTGTGTGTGTGTGTGTGTGTGTGTGTGTGTGTGTGTGTGCGTGCATGTGTGTATGAGCGACCAATTTCCCGAAGCCACGTGATGTTTCTCAACTCTCCCCTCCTGCCCTCGCCAAGGCCTCATTGAACAACAGCCCGAGGGAATCCATTTTTCACTGCACACATCACTTTACAAATTAATCCCTCTTACAAAATACTACATTAAGGGCCTGAAGCCAAGGGAAAAGGAAACCTATGGACATGTAGATCCCAGCAAGTGGAGCAGAGGGGAGGTTACCTGTAAAAAGGGGAGGGACCTGTAAAAAGGGGACGGACGGACAGGCTGGACAACCAAGAAAGGCTGTGTGACATTAGCATTGGGAAGGCGTGAGTGCCTGCTACAAATGTTCCCTTGGTCTGAGGCAGAGAACAGAATGCATTCAAGCAGCCAAATACATGAAAGCTGTCAGGGGCTTTTTTTAGGGGCTGCGATAGGGATGACCACTGCCAAATAAACATCCAGTAGGAAGCATTCAACATTGTGCAGTCTATCGAGGTATTGACACGAGGAGCTGTGGTGACTTTGGGTACAGCAACTTATTATGTAGTTATGATTATATAATACAGTTACCCTCTACGCCAGTTGACTGCCAAACCACAAAACACCAAACTCGACGCTATCCTTCCTTATGAATCGTCATTTAAAATGGAGCTTTCTTCACGGGAGCACAGTCCACTTGGGTTGGGCCGGACTGAACGCAACCACAGCCAGTTCTGTGGCACTCTTTCTCAGTTTTCTTGTTTTTTTGTTGCATGTGAGTCACTCTCTCATCAAACTCCGTGCAGGAAAGGGGCATTGGACGTTGCCCTCGTGACCGAAGAGTCAGCCTAGCCGACGGGAGTGATCTCATCGTCGCAGGGTTGTTCTGATCGTTCGCTCTGTTTGAGACTGATATCGGACACCTCGCGGCAAGCACCAACCAGCTTACCACGAACACGGCTTCTGCAATAAGTACCCTCAGACCATACTGCAATTTCAAGAACAGTCTGAACTGAGGGAAGATGACAGTCCAAGAACAGACTATGCGTGTGTGTGTATGCAGGCGCATACCCATATCATGTTCTCACCAGTGAGGTCAGATATTACTCAGTGATGGGAAACCTGCCGACTGTTCAGATGACAGACTCGCATCACTAGGCAGAAAGCATGATGACATAATCAGAAATAATTATGTCATCTAGCTACTGACACAGGCTTCAGCTCCATAGCAATGCATATTATCCATTTTAGGGGTATAATGAACAATATGTGTAGATTTATTGGTGTTAGTGTGGGTTAGTTGTGAGCTTGTACTGGAGAAAGCCTTTGGATCCAGACCCTGTGTACATAAACTGGGATGTGTGTATGTATGTGTGTGTGTGTGTGTGTGTGTCAGAGAGAAAGAGAGAGAATGATGTGTGTGTATGTTTGTGGCTGTGAAAGTCTGTCTGTGTGTGTGAGTGTGTGTGTGTTTGTGTGTGTGTGTGGTACTTTATAGGCCTCTCTGTGTGGTTCTGTGGTTCTGGCAGGCCCAGTTCCATGAGCTGAGGCATAAAGCACTAAGCACTCTCTACGATCCAGAGGCATCTCAGCTGTAGGAACTCTCCTTCTGTGAAACGCCATTCACCAGTGCGGGAGATCAGCAGATCAATACCACTGGACCATGTTACAGTAAAGCTAGCAGGCCTTTGCCGGATTCATATTACCAACCACGAGCACTGCTAAGTGAGAATGTGACGTGGGCCTGTGATTACAGGAAAGCCTACTTATCGCCCATGTTTTCTTGCATAGGCTCTATTGCACCACTTGTTAGGTTTGTTCTGCTGATGCAGAGAGAAGAGTATCGGGTATCTGGGTCTTTGTCAGATGTTCTGGCTCAATTACAGGAATGCGGGTCAGCCTTGGTTTACATTACTGATACGGGGCCTAATTTGTGTGACGTATGCATTGTTTACAGTAATTCCTTTTAGAATCTAATGTAAGCCATACAAAACACACATATATACATGCGTATACACACATATGCACACCTATACATGCATATGTGCACACACACACACACACACACACACACACACACACAGACTCAAATGACCATGTGCAGGCAACTACTTGACAAGAGAACACTTTGAGAGTGCTCTTTTGTGTGTGTGTGTGTGTGTGTGTGTGTTTGTGCATATATGCCAATACCAGCCCACGGAAACAACACAGTTGTGTCACTGTAACAGATCTTACCAAGTTTGCCTCCAGTCAAAGTTATTTGTCCTATGCCAGGTGCTCATGGCCCACTCCGAACACACATAATCAGCCCTGCTCGTAGCTTCCTGCTTTATGAGCTGCGTCCTCGTGAGCCTGGATCATCACACACCGCACAGCAACTTCATGCAATGGCCATTTGTTAGTGTTGAAAAAGGGAACAGCAGGATCACAAAAACAGAGAGAGATAGAGAGAGAGAGAAAGTGAGCACACATGGAGGAGCAATCCTCGGCCCCTTCATTCCTTGGTGATGTATCCGGTCATGCAAGGCCAAACGGGCTACAGGGCTTTGCGTGGGGCCGCCCTGACTCCTTTCACCATGCAGAGACAGACACACACTGTTTACTCTTCCCACACGATGACAGTAATCCATCAGTCCTGTTTACATCTCTATTTCAGAGAGGGCAAAGAAGAGTGGAAGATCAAAAATAAACAGTAAACAAGTCAAGAAGGGTGTGTGTGTGTGTGGGGGGGGGGACATTGAAGGAAGATTGGAGGGAAGGTTTTGTGGAGCATCATAGAAAAAGAAAGAGAGAGAGAGGACAGGAGAGAAGGGAGGAAGGGAAAGTGCCCATTTGTTTTGTGTTGTTTTAATGAGGTTTACTCGGAGACGGCTGGTCGCCAGAGGAGCGGTGCAAGGGATGGGTTGCAGATGCTGCAGAGACCCGCAGACCTGACTCACCATTTGGACCCGGACCGGGCCGTGGATCCTGAAAACCGTTTGCGTGGGACCACAAGGGTTGTGTGAGTGTGTGTGTGCACATATGGATTGGCGAGGGGGGGGGTGAACCACAGAGGAATCCCCTCGCCAAGAAGATGAGATGCAGGAGACACAATCTGCACACACACACATTTAAGTAAGTGCACTCATGTGGAACACACAAGTCTCACTTGATGAGTTTGTTGTTGCACCCACTTTGTCACTCACAGTGGTTTACAGTTCCTTCAACAATACTCACTACTTGCATATCATGAACTGCAAATATTATAGATATGTATAAGTTTGAAGAAAAAGAATAAGAATGAATAAACATACTTACTTATTGCATATGTATGGCATATTAAACACTGCTGATCCCCCTTTCAAGCACTGAAGGGCTTGAGAGGATGTTTTATTTTAGAAAACCCATTTCAGGCAACTAAAGTAATCTCTGAGAGTGCTTTCAGTCAGCTTGAGTGCATCAGATAAACAGTGGGTTTAAAATTAGGAGCGCTAGAACTATCAGTTTCACAATGGACAGGCCAAGTAGTGCCCAATTTTGTGTTCCAAGGAGAGACCTTATAGTGTCTTCCATGAAGCAAACAAGTTCTTTTCCCCCTTTACATACAGTTTGAATTGGATATGAACAAATGGTAACACAACAACACCAACACCACCTATCTCAACACCACCTATCTCAAAGTGCAGCGCAGTCTTCACTCCTCAAGGCATCTCTTGTGACCTGCGGTTATGTCAGAGAGGAAATATGACGCGTAGCCAGAACCCCACTCCCTGCCCTGGTGGCAGCGGGAGGTGGGCGTGCGAGACGGGGGCCGCTCAAATCATCCCAGCAGTCTGGGAGGGGGGTATACCACCAGGCCAAAAGGGTGTGTGTGTGTGTGTGTGTACAGCCAACCCTCTCACTCTTCCCCCTGCAACTGCACCTTCATCCCCAACTGGAGCCGATGTGTCAGAGGAGGAACCGAGTAAATGTCAAAACTTGTTTTACAGCTGCACACATCCAAAACGACATTACTTATTGCTATTTAATATTTACAATGTGTGACAGTTTTGACATAGCACGTCCTGCACCATGGAGTGGAGGGGAAGATAAAACACTTAGCAAGTAAACATGTGGATGCACAGCTGGACGCAGAGGGGAAGCGTATCTACCAGAGATAAGAGACGAATGTTGAATGAAATATGAAGAGAAGATAAACTCAGTCTATTTAGACATAACAGATTCCTAGGGAGAGGGCAGAGATGGTTTCCTCTGCTGTGGAATGTTGGCTTAAGACACAGTCAACATGATAACCTCGTTTTATTTTTTTTATTTTGTTTCAGACAGTTTTGGAATGCCCTTGAGAAGCATGACCTGCAAAGCTCGGGAGTGAGCCGAGGTCCACTGCTCCGTCCACCTGGTGAAACTGAACACGATGATGCTTCTGACTGCTTTAGTTACAACCAAACACCTTGAGCAAAACAATCAGCACTGCTTGACCAGTGAAGGCTATTTAGGCTTCATCCTGTCCTCCAGCTGCCATCTCCACCTGCAGTACATTAGAATGTATGAGGTCTGCTATAAGGAGAAAATTTCAGAATGTATGAATTATGAACAGAGTCATCAGGTTAGCCAGAGGAGACCTAAAGAGTCTAGGCTATAGATAAGATGTAGACAAATCTACGTTATTTTGCATTAATCAAACCATTATGTATGAATGCAACGGTTTAATTTAAGATTACATAATTTCCCTTGTTGTGTGCCTACATATACCAACTGGTAGACTCCTGCAGTAAGGTGACCAAACCTCTGAGATGCAAAATCAGGGTCAACTGAAATGGGAACTGGGGACATCCCTTTTTCTACAGTCAATATTGTTAAAATAAGTACATATTTTAGCTTCAGTAATTGGGAACAAAGTCTTCTACAAAGACTTACTTCTACAAAGTTTTCTTGTATTTTACCATAGACAGATGGCCAAAATAGACAGACATCTGGTCACCCTATTCTGCTGGGAACTGATATCATAGTTATTGCATTATTGTGCAATTATTAACATAATTAAGGTGTTCCAAGAGAGATGATCAGTAAAAGGTAACTTTTATGTTGTTTTTCTTTTTTTCAAATATATACCTTTTTTGAGTATCCACGTCATGGCAGCCAAGTGCTACCATTTAAAAACTAAGTGCAAACGTGTGCTCTTTTGTCCAGTGTGTCTGTGTTTTTCATTTACTCTGTAAAACATTCAATGCCTTTGTAACAATTACCCACACCATTCATCATACATGTTCAATTATTACTCCCATAGGTGAATAGACATGTACACATTAACAGGAGAGACACTTATAGCCTTAGAAGGACTTTGTTAATAGGGAACAATATGGTGGGCTACACGCAAGCTAACCTTAGCCATCCTTACATCTCTTACTGATTAAAAACAATATATTATTCAAACACATTTTCTCCTTCTGTTACATTGATAAATAACATTACATGCTTATCTAACTAGTGTCCATCTTTTTTTTAAAAAAAAGTTTGTGTGAGAAAACAGTTTCTGTGAATTTTCTAGCTTGATGGAAAGTTAGTTAATGGCTGTTTATAGCTTGTTTAAAAAGTTTGCTTTGAACACCCCTGTCTTGTTTTTGTATATTGGTTTGTTCCAATTGTAGGGGCCTGTTCAGGTTGATGTTGTATGGGCATTAGAGCTCTGATTGAGAGTTTGCTGCAACTACTGAATTTAGTTTAGTTAATTTGCCTGTATTTTGGATATCAAGCATTTTTGCAGTAATTATTTTAAAGTGTTTTTATTTTCATCTATCTATTTATTTATTTATTTTTCCCTAACAAATTTTCCTTAAAACTTGTGTTTTTGGGCTCTATTTGGGTGAAATAAAAACCCATTATCAGGGAGAGGTTTTGCTTCATTCTCTGAGTGTCATTTTCCATCTTACTCAAAGACCCACGGCAACCTTTAAAAATGTGTACCTTCAACATCTGGTGGCAGCTAATGAGGAAACCAGTGCCGTGGAGCAACACTTGGACTGGCCATCTGGTGAGGATCATTCTGGAAACCCAGCAGAGGCAGCAGGGCCGGTAAAAAAGCAGACGGGCAATGGCAGGACCAGTGGTGGAAGTCTATGGGCCATCAGAACAACAGTCACTCGCTGAATCCATCCAACTCCTGCCCCACATCATTACAAGATGTTCTTCTCTGGATACCACCACTGGACATACCAACACCCCAACCACCTACAGGTCAGGACCCATAGGCTGGGTTGACCTTAACTTCAAGCTTCCAGCACGGGTGGAAGATTTTTAGGAGGATGAAGATACTGAACATTATTTGACTCCCTTCGAAAGACTCGTGGTCATTGGCCTACTGAAACGTGGGTACTGTACCTTGTGCCCCTTTTGAAAGGTAACGCCAGAGCTGCTTATGTAGCTATGCGTGTTGATGACAGTAAAGACAATATCAAGGTGAAGAAAGTTATATTGGACAAGTTCTTCTTGCTGAGAGAAGAAAAATGACACAGGCCGAGCACTGACAAGGAGCATTTGGGTCACAGTATTCCTTGGTCAAGACATTTAGGTCAGGAAAAAACTGAGCAAAGAATCCTAAACAGGTTTTATTGGCCAGGCTTTCATAAAGATATTACAGAATGCTTTAAGAGAGGTCTGAAAGCTCCTTTAGTCAGTCTCCCAATTATTGATGTCCCTTTTAGTTGCATCGCCATGGAGCAGCAGAACAGGCCATCGCTATACCCTGGTAATCTATGACTATGCAACACAATATCCCAAAGCATTTCCCCTCAGAAACAAAAAGGCTAGGCAAGTAGCCATTGGTTTATTTGAACTTTTCTCATGGGTGGGGATCCCTAGAGAAATGTTCAGATCAGGGCACCAATGTCACCAGTAGGTCTTTAAGGCAGGTATACTTTTTTTCCAGGGCATCAAAACCACACCCAACCACCCACAGACCGACGGCATGGTTAAAAGGTTTAACCAGACCTTGAAGCTGATGCTGGGAAAGTATGTGTCTGAGTCTGGAGCTGACTGGGACCAGTGGCTCCCTTATCTACTGTTCTCTTCAGGGAAGTGCCGCAGGCATCCACTGGGTTCGTTCCTTTTAAACTCCTGTTTGGACAAGAGGTGAGGTTAAGAGAGAGGAGCTTAATGTCTTCTGTGAGAGCTGGGAGTAGGGAGGTCTCACTAGCCCCCCAACATCGTGAGTTATATCGTCAGGATGAGGGAGAAGTTGAACCAACTAAGCTCCATGGCCCACGAAACAGATCTACCATGTCAACTTGCTTAAGGAATGGATTGACCAACCATCTCCCATCTAGAATCAGCTGTAAAGAACAGTAGAGAAGAAAGAAGAACTGGCTGAGCAGTACTGGTGCAGTACTGGTACAGTACTGGTGCTGAGTCCCCCTCCGTCACCCACCTGACACCTGAGTAGCAGGAAGACCTGCTGCATATCACTCCCAGAGGCCTGTTCCAGGATAAGCCAGGATGGACTGATATCATCACCCACAACATCAGGCTAACTTCTCCAGGCCCCATCCGGCAGACCGCCACCCGTGTTCTGCTGCGACTGATCCCCACACTGAAACAAGAGGCATCACACAGTTAGTGGTGTAGTCCTGCTCTTCTGTGTGGATGTCTCCAAGCTGAACAGCATAGCTTTTGACCCTTACCGCTTGCTTTGTGTCGACGAGTTGGTGGAGCGATAGGGGAAGGCAAAATGTCCTCAGCAGCTTTGATCTGTGCAAGGGGTACTGGCAGGTTCCACTGTCTCCCCGAGTACAAAGGCTGACCACCTTCAGAGCTCTTTTCGCCCCATGGATAAGGTATTGAAGGGTGAGGAGGATTATGTCACTGTGTACATCGATGACGTGGTCATTCACAGTTCCACATGGACTGAGCACCTTCAACACCTGAGTCACATCTTTAAGCGAATCCACCAGGCAGGGCTGGTGGTGAATGCCAGCAAGTTTCAACTTGCCAGACCACATGGGAGGTGGCACGATTCAACCTCAGGTCAACAAGGTGGATGCAATTTGCAATTGCCAGCTGCCGTGAACCAAGAAAGGACTGAGGGAGGTTTGCGACGCTATGTGTCTAATGTGTCTGTTTTTAATTTACTCTGTAAAACATTCAAAGCATTTGTAACAATTACCCACATCATTCATCATACATGTTCAATTATTACTGAATAGACATGTACACATTAACAGGAGAGACACTTATAGCCTTAGAAGGACTTTGTTAATAGGGAACAATATGGTGGGCTACACGCAAGCTAACCTTAGCCATCCTTACATCTCTTACTGATTAAAAACAATATATTATTCAAACACATTCTCTCCTTCAGTTAAAATAACCACGCAAGTCATACTAAGTCTTAATAGTCAAGTTTATTTAGCTTAAAACATTACATTGACTGGTGTCCATCGTATTGCCTTGTTTTGTTTAAAAGCATGCATGCAGCTTTTGCCCAGTTTAAATATCCCGTCCATTTCCAGGTTATAGGACGTGAACCCGACTATTTTTAAAATTCTTATCTAGAATAAAATTTCATCGCTGGTTCTGACAAAGTATAGGTGAGATTAAAAACTATTTCTGTGAATTTTCTACCTTGATGGGATGTAAATTAATGGCTGTTGATAGCTTGTTTAAAAAAACTTTGAACACCCCTGTCTTGTTTTTGTATATTGGTTTGTTCCAATTGTAGGGGCCTGTTCAGGCTCTACTTAAGCATAGCGCTTCATTCTGTCTAGAGAGTTGATGTTGTATGGCCATAAGTCTAAGAGCTCTGACTGAGATTTTGCAACTAGTGAAATTAGTCCCATATATCTATATCTATCTATCTATTTATCTAACAAATTTAGTTTTATAAACTCAGACCCAAGGCAGCACCTACCCTCAACAATCACTACACACTTTATATAGTCTTAATATTCCGTAATTTTGTTGATTTTCATTCTTAAGCAGAGGGTTGCTTTCACTTTCATTAACAGGAAGCACGGTGTATACCTATTTTGCAGTAGAGATAATAGAGATAAGAACATTTTCAGATCCCATTTTCAGGCTCCATTACTAATGTCTGTAAATCTCGGGATTTCAGAGCCATTAACAAATTTAACTCTGAAAACTACTTTTATTTTTGTTTGTCATTTATTGTCACAGTCCCACAGAGACAAGTCCACCAAATTTGCTTATGTACAACAATTGCAATAATGTTTCAGGCTAAAATGCTCCTAGTAACCACTGTTAAAAGAAATAAATTAAAAAGGCATATATATATATAAAGATCATACACTATCATATTTTATAACACATTTGTATATTCAGAAAAAAAAAACTGCCCACCACAACAATGGCATTTTCACCAATCCAGCACGCATACACTGCACCTACTTTAGGACTTCACATGCCCCCTATTGGTGGATCTTTGTTAATGCATGCTTGGTGTTCCGCTTTCCTGCAAGATAATCACTGAATTATTATTAACCCTCCCACCCAAGCACTGGACCCTCAAAGACTTACCTGGCATGGGCCATCATGACTGGCTGATTCATCCCAGTTAAGACTTGTGAGTTCAGGGGTTAGGGTTAGAGTGAACTTTGGGACTCGGACAAAAATACCGCATTTGCAAAAACTGTGGTCAAACCACATTTGAACTGAGGGGGAAGGACGTAAAAGTTATCCACTGATGCACATTCAAGTTTATGTATGGACACACATACAAACCCATATATGCATACAAAAACACCCCAATTTCCACAAAAACAACAAAAAAAAAACACATTTACTCTCATTGGTTTCTCTTGCACATGTCCATAAATGAACGAATGCACGCACACACACACACACGAACAGACAGACAGACACACAGACACACACACACACAATCACATGCGTCTGATGCATCAATCAAGTAGGCACACTCTAAACACAGACCTCTGAATGTCTTATCAAGGCTGCCAAGATCTCACTGTGGTGCCAGTATTCTATTCCACAATCACCCTGTATTTGCACAGTTCTGATTAGAGACCAAGTAACAGACTATTATGTTTTTATTTTCCCCTCTAGTGATAAGATTTACTGGGCTATCTATTTTACAAGGTCAGCTCTCTGAAAGAGAGCTATGAAACTCAGGTATATTTCCAAAAACCATAGTTGGTAACCAGTTAACAAGATGTTTGGCAATGAGCAATCACAAAGTTGCTCACTAGCAGCTGCTAATTAGCAACTATGGTATTGGGAAACTGAAACCAGACTGACATGTAAAATGACACGACACATGATGACAACAGCATGTCCAAAAAAACAAACAAAAAAACAACCCAAAAGGAAATGGGCATTTCTGATGAGTGGGTTCCCTTTGGATTGTGCCAGCAGTTGTTCCTGTGACAATTCTGTTCCTTGCAGTCTGAATCACTGGCTTTTCTTCTGGCTTTGCTGCTTTGCGGCTTTCCTCTTCAGCTGCAGGGTCTTCAACTCCGTCATGGTTGAGAAGGTGCGGTACACCCACACTGCCTGAAAATACACACACAAACACATACATTCATCAAATTTCGTTCTACAGGGATTTTATCTGACAGTGTACTACAACATTACCCAAAACACTTAAATTTGTGCCCCTGTGGGAGAGAATTAAAAAAAGAAATGGCTCCTTTAACTGAGGTTAGAGAGGGTTACCTCTGGAAAGTACACAATTACAGTAATCTTTTGGCAAAATAATAAATAAAAAAATAACTCACCACAATGATAATAGTATTGAAGAGAAGAGGGACAGAGTACACCAACGAGATGAACATTCCTTTGGAGTCAAAATACTGGAACTTGGAGAAAGACCTGAAGTAGAATAGTACAGCGAATGAGAAGTGTATTTTTAAGTGGAATGTGGCCAAGGCCTTCATTCTAAAAGTGTGGCACCTCCACATAAGTTAATTAGGATTCACAACTGGTGGTATTAAAATATTGGTTTACCAGTAGCCAAATTAAGTGTTCCCCTGTATTTGTTTCCCATCTTGCATATTTACCTGTTTCCCTGGATGTGAATGTGTTTTCTTTGTTTATGTTTTGTGGAGTCTGGATCATCAGCTGTCAAACCCATTAGCAGACTGCATTGACTGACAGCTGACGTGTCTGTCAGTCAAGGTGATGATGGTAGCGCTGACATTTGAAAGACTTGTAAAGCACAGAATTGGAAGTAAATGGTGGCGTGTAAAATGCTCAGGGAGACCAGGTGAGACCTGAGTGAGGGAGACCTGTCTTAGAAGTGCACTTTTTGAAAGCTAGTGGTGGCTCCATTTCATCACTTGGGAATATACTTCTCTTTTTCTGGAGTAGCTTTTGTGCATTACGTTATCATTTCTGTTGGATTTTTAAGACTCTTTTGCTGCTGTTACCTGTGGGAATTGTGGATTATATTTTCTGTTTGAGACACTGGTGTGACACAGGCAAGCATGTGCTATGAGTGTGCATGCAATGGTGTGCACCGTGAATTCACAGTCATCTTACGTGCCTTTTTACACTTTGAACAATTAAGAACTGAGTTTGTTGAACACTGTAGGTGAATGAATGAATAAATGAATGAATGGTGGTGTGCATTAGCACATGTAAAAATATACATTATGAAACTATTGTCATAGCCTGTATTATTCAAGTTGAATTCAGAAACATCTGATTACAGTTGTCATAGCAGTCAACCGTGAACCAGAGTTTTTAAATGGTAATAATCCTGTGTTTTTAAATGGTAATAATCCTGGGATGTGTCAGGGGGTTTAGCAAATTAAAAGGTGGGATGTGTCAGAGGATTTCCGAAACAATAGATTGGATGTGTCAGGAGTTCCAAACTAAAAGGGGGATTGTGGCAGAGGGTTTTCAAACTTGAAGATGGGATGTGATAGAGGGGTTTCAAACCAAAAAACGGGACATGTCAAAGGGTTTACAAACCAAAAGATGGGATGTGTCAGAGGGGTTCCAAACTAAAAGATGAGATGTGTCAGAGGGTTTTAAATCTAAAAAGTCTGTTGACTCACCTCCAGTTCATGGCTGCAAGCTCATTCAGGTACTCTGCACTGGCCACCATTCCAACTGTCAAATTCACAGTTAAGTTTGTAATCAATTTCAGGCTAGTTTAACAGTATATTTTACAATAGCCTTCTTCACTGTCTCTGCATAACCAACCTATTATGTAGTGCCAGTAATGGAGTTGGGGATGAGTTGGAGATGGGGAAAGACTAGCAAGGGTCGACACAAACTTACATTGTGTCTGATAACAACCTGGGCAATTCCCTATTGAGTATTGTGCAACTATAGTATTTCAACTTTGTACATTTTTTCCATGTAACCTGTACAACTGAATAAAACAAAACTTTGAATGTCATAGTAATCATTCACATCATACAAACACCATGCTATTTTATGTAGGCCTATTGTTGAAAAAAAAAGTCCACTTACTGTGGAATTGCCCACCGAATGGGCCTATTTCACAGCAGCCATTTTCCAAGAAGTCACAGGATAATCACAGGTGTTATTATTGAAATCCAATAAAGATATAATTCTGCTACACTGAATCAGAATCTTAGTGGATGTCATTAATAACACCTGTGCTTACCCTGAGATTTTGGGAATATGGCTGCTTTGAAACAGGCCCATCAGTTTCAATCTTCACACTCAGGTACTTAACGAAGACAATAAAAGAGACGAGACGAGCATATTTAGACATAACAGAGACAGTGACAGAAAGGATATTTTACCTACCCATCATGAGGAAGAGACATATCTGAAGACGATAGTATTTACACGTAAATACAGTAGCTATCAAACAAAATGCGTGGAATGCGAGGAGGCCCAGTAGCCATGGTTCAGTCCACTGGATCTAAAAATGAATATAAAGGAATCGGTTATAAGTCTTTTTATGCCTGTTCCAAACATCAAAGAAGATTCTACACCATTCAACCACTGCCCTAAACAATTTGCCTTTTGAAACATCGACAGTGACCACTGACCGTTTGCAGGAATGTCCATAGAGAAGTGACCTTTAAGTTGCTGAAGGCATCAATAGGGATGGAACTAATATTTTGTGTTTTCGATCCTGTCATTTTTATAAATTAGACAGGGGAATATTCAAGTTAGTATTCATGAAACGTTAGTAAAGTCTAGCTCCTAGGATCGCTTCCTACTTCCGCGTACCTCTTCCTCGTCAACGCAAATGCTGCGTGTCCTGTCAATTGGGCTTTGCTGCCACCAATGGGAGGCTACACAGTCTTACAGTTGTAATGTGTTATCAAACCAAAACCTCTTTTGACATGCAAACCAAGCTCAAGTTTGTAAGTCTTCTACACTAACCAAGATACTCCTTGTAAAATTCCATAATTAATATTGATATATTTGGAAAATGCTGCTCAGTTCAATGGCTGTATGGTTCAGTTAACTAATGGATCAAACAATATTTGAAATTTATAATTTTGCCTGAATTGAATGCCATGTCAATCACATAGCAGCCCCTTCAAGAAAAAAATCTAAATCGATTCATATCTATTAATAAAAGGCGCAAGGCGGAGCACGCGCGATGACATAGTGTTTTGACGTCTTACGCGCGGGAATAGGTGGACTCGCTCGGCTGCTAAGAGAAGACAACTGTGACCGAGTAAACACCACTGTATGTGAAATCTGTGATTGGATCACCACCTAACGGCAGGTTATTTTGCTTTATACTTTAATGAAACTAACATTTTATGAGTACTGTGAATGGTTACGGTTGACTATTGTCAGACAGTTAACATCACATTAGCATAACATCGGCTAACTGTAGTGTAGTTGTCGATAGCTAGCTAAATAGGTTAATATTAGAATCTTATCTTACTGTGAAACAAATAAATTTACGCTGCAACAGTCATGTAACATTGACCGACACAGGAACAGTGATTTCTAATTAAATCTATTATTGTAGTAGTTTTGCCTTTTACGAGTTAGCTAATCTTAGTCTAGGAGTTTCGACATGCTACCATGGTTTCCATGGTAAATTGTCATTCCTCGAGAGAGGTCGGCTAGTGTGAATGATCAAATAAACACCTTTCAGTTCCACCAGTTTGTCTGTTGTCTGTGCGCTGTTTTAGGCAACGTTAGCTTGATGTTATGTAAGTCTAAGATGATGTGCCTTGGCACAGTTGTTATTAACCACCATCACCACGGGGAGTTTTTCCGAAGAACCCCCGACAAAACCCTTTGATGAGTGAAGTGAGCTCACAAACTGGCCTAGGTATTTGTTGGGAACTGAGTTAATAACAACCACTGCTAGTGAATCGTGAAAGATTTATCAAATAATCTTCACCAACAGAGTAATTTGATGCGGTGTGAAAGATGTCCAAACGAAAGAGTCAGTCGACCGGAGAGAGCCAGCCCAAAAGGGTACGGTGTTCTCAGGCAGATGAAGACGACGAGGTAGAGTTTGGATTATCTCAACTAAATCCTGACCCCGCATCTTCAGTCACGGTACGTCTTTAAAACGTAGCAACTTTGCTAGTTGATTATTTCGCATTTAATTTATTGTACTCTGTCGATGTAAATTGAAACTGGTTTGTTCAGACGACGGGAGATGTGGGCATCATCGAGAGTATCACGCTGAAGAACTTTATGTGCCATGCACATCTGGGCCCCTTCACGTTTGGGCCTAATGTAAATTTTGTTGTTGGTAACAATGGAAGTAAGTGAGGCCTTTGTTTTTCTCCCCTCTTCTCTCTCAAAGGTAATATTTTGTCACGTGTAATTGTTTGTGTTTTTTCAATAAATGTTTATATGACAATGCACATGACTTGATACAATAACTGACTTTAACTCAACATGGTGCATCATATTCTGAATTGGCAGCCTTTTATTCGTGTAAATTTTGTATTGTTTAAATGCATTGCTGTTTTGCATGCCAATGTCTGTCTTTGAGCCTTTTCCATGTGGGTCCATTTGTGCATCTCCATCAATGTGTGTGTGTGTGTGTGTGTGTGTGTGTGTGTGTGTGTATGTGTATCAGGTGGCAAAAGTGCTGTGCTCACAGCTTTGGTTGTTGCACTGGGAGGGAATGCTCAGGCAACCAGCAGAGGCTCCTCACTCAAATGCTTTGTCAAGGAGGGAGAGAGGTGAATAAAACAGTTGGATATTCTAATTACCTGTAATGTGTGCTAGAATAGTCTACTCAAACCGGAGGAACAGGTCCACCCTTCCTCATAATCTTAGAAAGGGTTTGTTTTTGCAGGTCTGTGTTTATTCACTTAGAGGAACACGCCAGCTTTTAGGGAAATATCCACCTCCCCTTAAATTAAACAAATGATTTTGACCTATCAGTTCATCCATCCAGCCGTTCTCTCAGTCTCACTGCAGTGCTTTTACCTCCAGCCTAGCATAGATCAGTCAATCAGATCAGACCATTAGCATCTCAGCGTTTGCATTCTTCTCAAAAGTGACTAAGAATGCCAATATTTTTCCTATTTAAAACTTGACTCCTGTAGTTACAAAGTTTATTAGGACCAATGGAAAATAAAACTTGCCGATTTTCAAAGCCGATATGACATGAAACCATACTGTCATTTCCACGTAATAATCAATGACCTTTGCAACCTATCATGAGTTCAGTGGCTTGCACTGCTTGACTTGGAGATGTGGAGGGGCGTGTTACTTGTTTGTTTTTGTGAATGGTGTTAAGTTTGGGTTTATCCTAACCTGATAATAAAACCAGTCCCTCATACTTACACTTTGTTTCGCACAGAGGGTCTGGACATTCAGTAGTGAGAAACATTTGCTTTCTGGAGGTGTTTAGAAGTGAAGTTTAAAAAGATTGGGTCAGCCCTTGACTGATAGCCCGCCTTGACTGATATGCATTCTAACTCAACGTTCACAACGCCTCCCTCTGATTGCTGATTGGATGCAGTAAAATAGCTACCGGAGACAACAAGCTTAATCAAATCTACTGCAGGGAGAGGATAATAAAGTGGAGGCATGGCCAGGCTAGTTTTTTTTTGTTGTCACATATGTAGTATATGCCCTACTGATTATGCTCTTTAGAATTAGAATGTGGTTCCAGTAACATTTGACACGCCCAGTATTATTGTATCATGTAATGTTGTGTGTTTAATTTAGATGTTCATGTGAATTCCATGTTATGATTTATATTTTTTTGGATGCTAGCATGTCCCTTAAAGCACATTTGTGTCTTTGTTCCCAGTTCTGCTGAAGTGTCCATCACAATAAGAAACAGGGGGAATGACGCCTTTAAGCCAGAGGTCTATGGACAGTCTATCATTTTGGACATGCGCATCTCCATTGAAGGCCTCAGGACATATAAACTCCGCAGTAAAACTGGTAAAGGCCATGATGCCCAGGCACACTTCATAAGGACTTTAACACCTGTAGTTTTTCAAATATATGTCCCATTTCATCAATTGTCAAGACACTGGGTGCTCACTTACCACTAATGGGGGTACTTAGGTTGAAACCCATTGGAAAGGGTCATATTCCTAGTTGTAACAGCAAAGTTGCATGAGGAAATACTGGATGTTTAAAGCCATTCATCTTAAGGTGGAAAAACGCATTTCACTGGTGGCTAGACTGACCAGGCTGTATTTATACAGAGTTGCACTTACAGAAAATGTCTGAGAAGCACATTGTTAGAATTTTATATAATTTCTTGCTACTTCTTTCTAACTGTCAAATGAATAATCCTCATCTGTGTACTGCTCCCAAGTTATCTGTCTAGCTAA
Source organism: Tenualosa thibaudeaui (assembly GCA_027481765.1). Taxonomy (NCBI): domain Eukaryota; kingdom Metazoa; phylum Chordata; class Actinopteri; order Clupeiformes; family Clupeidae; genus Tenualosa; species Tenualosa thibaudeaui. The sequence continues at coordinate 5,228,969 of JAIFZK010000001.1, read as the reverse complement.
GTCTGTACAGAATGTGAGGACCTTAAAGGTAGCCTTGACCAGTGGTCATGTGTCGATGCTCATCAGGTGCAAGGCCTTGGTATGTGCATGTATGTTCCTGTTTAGGCAATGTGTGGTTTGCTCAAATCTAAACCCTTGAGTGTCTCCCTGAGTTATGTACTTATGGAATTCCGCCCAGATTAGAAACTGGTCACTTTCTACTGTTTAGGATAGATTTACGATTACGACAACATGCATACTAATTTGAAGTAAATAGTTTTTTTTTTTGTTTTGTTTTTTTAATTCCAGGCCAGTTGGTTTCCTCAAAGAAGGAGGAGCTGATTGCTCTGCTGGATTACTTCAACATACAGGTGCACAGGGATGACCCGTCTTTATTATTTACATTACATTTGCAATTATGCATTTAGCGCTAGCCAGGTTCTTTAACCGCTATGCTACCACCGCCCCACATTAATCACTACTGTTGGTAGGTCATCTCAGTCTAAAGGTGGTGGTGATTCCTTTTAAACGATTGTATCACTTGCCTCCAGGTGGACAACCCTGTGTCCATTCTAACTCAGGAAATGAGCAAGCACTTCCTACACTCGAAAGGGGAAACGGACAAATACAAGGTACAACCTGACCTCTAGCGAAAACTTTAATTTGATTGGATGAAAAGTTGTAAGGTCAAAGATATGCCCATATGGTCAGTTACATACAAGTCATCGGATACTGTGATCACACTACAATCCTGTAGACCTTCACTGTCCTCATCTGACAAGACACTGGTTTAGATTGCATTGTGAAGGGTTGTAGTTATCAAAGTATTCAGCAGTCAGTTAGCCAACATTTACAGTGTGGTTGTTGTGAAATCTGCATTTTAAGTAAGTAGTGATTTGGGAAGCACGTTACAACTGATGGACGTGGTTGTGTTGTAGTTCTTCATGAAGGCCACCCAGTTAGAGCAGATGAACGAGGATTACAACTACATCATCAAGACCCAGGCACTCACCCAGAACACTGTGGATCAGCACGAGGATGTAAGACCCTGATGTACAAGCATCTAACATTGTGTAGTCCGAAAGGCACCAGCATGGATAGTATTAAGTAAATGTGTTGCACATGCAAGTTTCCCTTGATGACTTTTGATGTTTTTTTCTAAATCCTAAGTATTTCAACCCCTGAATTCTGTTGAACTTAACTTTAAATGGTATAAGACTCTAGGCATGTCTTAATGAAACAATCTAAGAGAATGTAACTCCTCTTGTGTGTTTTTCCTGTCCCTAGACATTGGAGGACCTGAGGAAAGCGTTCAGAGAGAAGGAGGAGAAGTACAAGGGTTTGGCCTCACTGGAAGAAATGAACACAAAGTTAGATAACCTCAAGAACCAAATGGCCTGGGCATTGGTCAGTCACTCACTTGCACTTCCAGGCACACATAGGCACACTCAGACAATCTGTTCGGCACTTTTTGTGTCTTGAAATGTGTTGTAACTTCGCTGTGATCTAGTATTTAAGACACTGGAAAGCAATGCATTATTTATGTGAAAATAAATTGAAAGGTGTATGTGTGTGTGGGTCTGTCTGTAGGTAAATGAAATGGAGAGAGAGCTAATGCCTATGGCAGATCGTATTGAAGTTGAAGAGAGGGCAACACCAAAATATGACCAGAAAGTCGAAGAGTGGAAGGTATGTTATTTTACCCATTAAATACTTGCGATGTTTATCATGGCAATTATATTTCCCATTATAAAGTAGATTACTTTTGATTGTGTAAATCTTTGAAGGTCCATGTGGAATGGAAAAGTGTTTTTCAGTTCTGTTCATATTAGAAGATAATTTTAATTAAAAACAAAGAATTTCATTCATGCATCATTAAACAAAACATTCAGTGATATAAATCTCACCACATAACCCACATGAACCAGGGCTGTTACTAGGTACAGGAATTCATGCATGGGCATATCAAATAGGTTATTATTAGTGCGGTCAATGTTAAAATATCCCCGGTCACCCCTGTGGCAACTAAAGTCTTCCACATTCGTCGTAAAGGAAACCTTGGAGCGCCATCTTGCTGAAGCCTGCACTAAACGTGACATTCTTCCTTCAAACTACTTCAAACCTTAAATATGTAATTAATTGTAATTACCTTTTCATTGTGGTTAATTGTTTTAATCGATTGACAGCACTAGTTATTATGTCTTTGAAAAAAATCACATTTTCCACGCTTGAAGCCACGCATAAACACACATCCAAAGCTCAGGGAAGCAAACGGTTCGCTCTTTGTCAATGCTCTCTTTTTTCATGTCAGTCTGGGTGACTTGCGAATCGTGCAAAAAAAATCTTTTTAAAATTTTTTTTAGGGGGGACCCTCCCACTCCCACCCCAGCAGACCCTCCATTACGACCCTATTACACTCACTCACCCCCAAATGAGATCTCTTGAGCGTTTGCATCTCTGAAAGCTACACATGTGTAATGAGGTGTGTTTCCAGGCCAAGGCTGAGGAAGCGGAACAGAAGTACCGAGAGCAGCACAAGCAGCTGGAAGAGGTGACAGAGCGACTGCAGCAGTTACAGCCACAAGACGCCCATCTACGTACCAGTGTCCAAGAGTGTAACAAAAAGGTCAAGACAGCGGAGGTGAGAGGACTCTCTCACACACACACACACACACACACACACACACACTCAAGGTTCATTGATGCTCACTGTTGAAGTAATGTTGATGAAACATACTACATTTTTTTTGTAGTATGTTTTCTGTCCACTTACAGACTTCTAGGAATACCGTTTAGGTCTATGTTGATACAAAACGGTAGCACAACTAAATTGGGTATTAATTAAGTATAAATCACACCAGTCAGACTGGTTTCTGTGGAAAACTCTAGGCCCATACAGGCATTCGTGTCTGTTTTGCGGTCCCCTATCATCTCTTCTCATAACCTTCTCATCTCAGGCCAATTACCACAAGCTGAAGACCAACCAGCGGGACTTGGAGAAGGATAAGGAGCAGCTCACCAAACGCATAGATGAGCTCAAACTCAGGTGGGCAAAATCTCACAAATCAGGTATGTAGTGTGCACGGTGGTTGTGGGTGGTGGAACAGGTACGAACAGGTATTTGTGAACATGTGTCACAAGTAATTATTTAGTTAAATGTAGGTATGTTTTGAGAATTTGGTATTTGTGTTATGTTCATAGTGATTGTGTGTTTGTTTGCTGATGGCATCTACATATTGGCAGAGGTGGTTAACTTGATGTGTGAAAAAGACCTCAAAACAGGAAATGATGAGCACCAAGCAGAATTGTTTTGGTACTGCAACTAGTGCACGTTCACCACCAGTTGCATCCTGCACAACTTGCATAATATCTGACGTAAAACATAGCAAATGACTTGCGTCTAACTGCGTGCACTGCTTGTTGTTGACGTTGCTGTTGTGGTTGTTCCAGCATCAGCCAGGCGTCGGCGGCCGACAGGCAGGCCCGTGAGTCGCGCCTGGCGGGGCTGCAGCTGGAGCTAGAGGGCCTGTCTCACCGCGACTCCACCCTCGCCCAGCAGCTGAACCAGTTCCAGCAGGCCATCACCAACGCCAAGGACAACCTGGACAGGATGAGGTCAGCACTTTCGCCAACATAGGCTCAGACCCGAGGATGAAACGGTTGTGGGGTAAAACAGTGGAACGCGGATGGCGTGTTTAGTGGTTGTTTTTGCAGTAGGGATTGTGGGCACTGGCACCGGGTGTGGGTGATTGGAGAAGTAGTTTTAAGGAAAGATTGCAATCTAACACTGTTCATGCTGCCCATAGCTTTTTTTGCTTTGGCAGTTATAAATGTTCTTTTGTCGACTAAACAAATACTTGACGGGAAAACCCTTGTGGAGGTGTGACCCTTATTGTAAAGCTGTTTACAATGGTATCCACCAGGGAATAGTAAAAGCGTCACACTGTTCACGGTGACCTTTTAAATGTTTCAAAACACTTTCTTTCCCATCAGCCTCTCTCTTCCAACATTCCTCCTTTCCCTGCCTCCTTTCATGCTTTCTTTTTTCCTTCTGTTTGGCACCCTGTCACCCATCCATCCATCCACCCACCCACTCCTTCATCCATCCACTCCTCGGTTAATCATCCTTTCTTCAGTCCACGTCTATATCACTCAGTACTGTTACTGTGCCCCTCTTCATCAGCCAGCATCTGTGTACTTAAGTGCTTTTTCAGTGGTCTGTCCTTCCTGATGCTATAATTAGAATTATTGTCTAACTTCAATAGACTTAGATGGCTATATACTTAACTTGACTTCCTTTTGCAGTCTACTGTTGCCTTAGTTTTTCTGTCCCTTTGATTTCTTGGTCCTGATGTTGGAATCTTATCCTTATCACCTCCTTGTGTCTTAGACGTGATGAGGACGACCTTCAGCGCTCCTGTAACTCTAAGGAGCAGGCCCTGCGTCAGCTGGAGGCCAGTCGCACCAATCGCATCCGCCGCTTCGGCGAGCACATGCCTGCCCTGCTCAATGCCATTGATGAGGCCTACAACAAGGGAATGTTCCAGAAGAAACCTTTGGGGCCACTGGGTTAGGAGGAACATACACAAACACACGCTCTCACGTGCGCACAGGCTGTGTCCGAAATGGGGAGGACGACCTAGCTAGATTCAACAAAGTCTTTTATTTATTTAATTGTTCAGATACCACTGCCAAGATATTGACAGCTAGTTTTGAACGTTAAAGGCACCATGAAGGATACATCTATGCTGCCTTCAAAGTTAGGCAAAATTAAGGTACCTTTGAAGGCAAATATTTATGCATTTATTTGATTCAGAAATACCTTGATGGCTTACTGACAGTTAATGCTTCCTTAGAAGCTAGCATTTTTCCATTTCGGAAAGATCACACACTTGTGTGTGTGCACACATGCACAGACGTGCATGGAATTGCACACAGATGTGATGCTGGTCTCTGAATGTGTGAAAACCTTGTTGTGTTGTAGGTTACTATATCCGTCTGAAGGACCCCTCTCTGGCTGTGGCTGTGGAGAGCTGTCTGAAGAGTCTTTTGATGGCCTTCTGCTGTGACAACTATAGAGATGAGCGCCAACTACAGGCACTGACTATGAGATACTTAAAGGACAAGAGACCCACCATCATAGTCAGCCAGTACAGTGACACGCTGTATGACGTCTCTCGAAGGTCAGCTCTTGAAACTCACACACACACACACATACTACTACACCTTAATAATTAACACCTGATTCTTAGTTGTCAAACATAGACAACAATTATGGATACACAGACATTGTCTTGTGCCTTGTGTTTTTCTTGACCTTTGACCTCTGCTTTTAGGGCTGTCAATCATCCACCGTACCCCAGTGTGCTGCAGGCTCTGGAGATCGACGACCCTAACGTGGCCAACTGTCTCATTGACATGAGGGGGATTGAAAGCATACTATTGATTGAGGTGTGTGTGCGTGCGTGCTGCATTAAATGCATATTATCACATCACCTGCACAGTACTATATCCTAGGACTTCCAGACTTGAGTGTCAACCCATTGTGTCAATTCATTTGTGGATAAAATGACTTACTACACATACGGATATTTGCGGTGTCCTAATATTTTGGTTTCTGCATGTGAATGAAGAACGCAACAGAAGCCAGAAGGGTAATGCAGCAGGGTAGACCACCCAAGAACTGCAGGGAAGCCTTCACTGGGACAGGGGACCAGGTGTTCACCAACCGCTACTACTCCACAGATGCAAATACAAGGGCACGCTTCCTTGGTGGGGATGTGGAGGAAGAGATCAGGTGTGTGTGTGTATTTGTGTGTCATATACGTTGCTTGTTTCTGACATTTAAAGGTGAGCAGGATTACTTTAATTAGCATAGAAATCCTTCAATTCGCATTGTCTTAAAAAATTGCAGTGATTTTGAGTGTGTGTGTACAGTTGCAGATGATCTTTGGTGCTAACACATCCTTTCCTGGATTAATTCAGCTGTGTTTAATGCTAGAACAGAAGTTTCCAGCTAAGAGTAATCACGAACAGACCTGTTCTCCTTTGTTTTGTTTTTTCTTCAGGGATCTGCAGGCAGCTATCAACAAGCAGCAGGATAATCTGGCAAAGCTTTGTCTGCTCAAGCAGACCCACAACTCAGAGATCTGCCAGAACAGCCTCCTTCTCAGCACCGCCAATGTTGAACGTACCAAAGTCAAGGTTGACCTTTTACCTCAGACCCCTTTATCTCACACACTTAACAATCTCACATTTACAGTCTGAATTGAGTTTCTTATGGTCTGGAATTTGTGGTAAATTGAGTACCGTGTATAATAGCTTTATTATTGTTAGTATATGGAGTGGAATGATTTAATTTTAGTCTTATGAGTTTGTTTTCAGCATGTAGTGGTATTTTCACTGGGATCTATTGCTGTGTGTGAGTGTGTTTTTGTTTTTAACTAATGAGTCATCTTTTACAGAATCAGTCTAGGAGGTTACAGCTGGAGATTAGTGAGCTACAAAATATGGAGGAACCTCAGTTTGAGGACCTGGTCCCATTGGTTAGTATCCAGCATGCCCCACTCTGTCACACCCTCACAATCTCATCCACTACTATGTGGAAATAAACACATATGGAGGGTAAGCATCTTATTCTGAACCTTGGCCAACTGTACTCGTGTTGTATGTAACTGTATGTTTTTTGTGATGATGCTAAATCTTAGTCACCTGTGGTTACTCTGCCCTCCATGATGGTTCCTTATGGAGAAATCTAGTGTGAATGTCTGCTGTTGGTTGGGGGGGGGGGGGATTAAATATGAGAAAATTTTATACAAAATAGGCCGAATAGCAAACCAGCAGCTAACACTAACTTAATTTCCTTTGCCCTATTCAGTAAATGTTAGCTGGTGTAGTTATCCTTTGCCTCCACTGCTGCTTCCTCTAGGAGGAAGAGTTGAAGGAGATCATGGAGAAGCTGACGATCTCAGGCCAGATGTGTGAGGAGGCCCAGGAGAAACTGAATGTGGCCCGCAACATTGCGGCCGAGGCGGAGCAGAACTTCCGGCGCCATGGAGAGCTCAAGGCCAGGACTGCTGAGGAGGCCGAGCCCATCAGGGTGCGTAGCCACTGCTGAGAGCAGAGCATGCTGGGAAAAGATAGGTTTGGAGAACAATGTCACAAAGAACATCTTTGTGTGGATGCATGCGCGTGTGTGTGTGTGTGTGTGTGCATTCGTGCGTGTGTACGTGTATGTTTTTCAATACAGGAGGAGCTGAGCAAATGTGACCAAGAGGTGGAGAAGTGTAAGCATCACAAGAGACACTACGAGGAGAAACGCAAAGCCCATGTCAACAGCATCCAGGCACTTAAAAACAGCCTTCAGCAGAAAGAGCGGGAACTCCAGGTACTGCCTCACAATAGCATTAGCATTTGTACTCTTAATACATACGCAACTTAATACATAACAATGGGAGCAAATGTGAATAGTTCTGGTCTGCATAAATGAGACTGTCACATAACGTCACAATATAAACTTTTCAATGATCTTCTGTATCATCGTATGAGGGCTGGACTCTGGTCTGCATAAAAGGAGATTTCCCCCTCCCTGTTGCAAAAATAGAACACGGAACTTAATGAACATTTGTGCCTCTCGAACTTGCAGACTGAACCTCTTTGGTATGACCTTGCAGTAGGGTGTCCGAGGTTCAGTCTGCAAGTTCTCCCTGCCCTACCACGTAGTGACCATAGATAGATCAGGTGATGACTACATGTGGATTATTCAACTATGGTAGGGGAGCGTTGAAAGTTCAGGCCATTGTTAAGTTGTCATGGAGGGGGAAATTGACTGTAGAAATGTCACTAAGCAGATTTTTGATGTACATGCATGTGTGTACATGTGTGTGTGTGTTTTGTCAGGAGTCCATCGCTAAGGCTTCTGAGATATGCTCAGAGCGTCTGGAAGTAAGGAAGTCTGCGAAGAGCCTGGACTCGGAGATCAGTCGTTTGCGGACTCTCATCAACACTCTGCAGGAGCAGCAGGGGGACAGAGAGCTCATCATTAGGTCTGCAGCTACCCCTCCCCTCTCTCTCTCTCTCTCTCTCTCTTACTCCTTTCACTTCACTTCAGTTACCTTCTGTAGTTTTTCTTCCTCTGTCCATTTTAATTAAATTTTTATTCTACACAAAAGGTTAATTGTATGATTTTTTTTCTGTGTTTTTAAAGGATAAAGGATGATTTAAAATCTTGCTTTTACTCCCACCAGTCCTGCAGGTACTCGGCAGTTGTGTTCCTTCCCTAAAGATGAGCTCTTGTGTTCACAGGCAATATCAAGAAGCCTACCAGAAATACACTACTATTAGCAGGGAGGTGAAAAACCTGAAAAGGTTCAGCGAGGTGATCTCAGAGATCATTCACCAAAGGCAGAAAGCTTACACCAATCTGAGAGGGTGAGAGCACTGTTTTTCCGTCAAACGTCATTTATGCTAGTGGAGATTGTTGACTATTTGCTGTTTAGTTTGTGTGACTTTCCTGGAATCATGTTTTCTCTCTCACACTCTCCGTCTAGTTTCTACTCACTCCGCTGCAAGTACTACTTTGATATGACCCTGGCACAAAGAGGATATGTTGGTCACATGAACTTTGACCACAAGAATAAAGCACTGGCCATAGCTGTAAGTTCAGCCATAGTCTTACTATACCTCTTGAACAGTTATGCACCCTGGTTTAGTTTCCAAAATAACGCCAACCAATTCTGTCTTGAAAAAATCTGTTGCGGTCAGATCACACACAGATCACACTTTTATCCAAATAGTTTGAACTGACGGCTAACCATCTGTCGTTAGATTATTTCAAGTACTGTGTCTGTTATTTGTCCATATCAGTGTCCATGTCTTTGTGTCCATCTGTTTGCCACCTTAGGTCCAGCCTGGAGGCAAGAGTAAGGCAGCTCTGCATGACATGCGTTCTCTATCGGGGGGAGAGCGCTCCTTCTCTACCGTCTGCTTTGTTCTGTCACTCTGGTCCATCACCGAGTCGCCCTTTCGTGCCCTAGATGAGTTTGATGTCTACATGGTATGATGGAGTGTTCTCAGCTAAGGAGTTGTTTACATGTACATAGATATCCATCTATCTGTCTTTCTATATATATATAGATATCAATATAGATATATAGATAGATATAAAGATACATAGATGGATAGAGAGAGAGAGTTTTTTTTATTGAATTTAAACAAAGGAAAACACAACACAACAAGCCCCACTCACCTCCCACCCTCTATAGACATTAACAAATAATAAGTAATGATAATGATAACAGTAATTACTGTATTACCAAACAGGGGAAGTAATACAAAACAGGGGAAAAAAGAATAACAGAAAATAAAAAATAAGTAAATAAAACAAATATAAATATAAAATACTACTACTACTACTACTAATAATAATAATAAAAGGATAATTGGCTCCAGACCATGAGATAAAGACAAAAAGATGTACAGCAGCCTAATTGCAATTGAGGGTCAGTCAGGTTGCACTCTCAACCTCATCATGTAGGTGTAAAGTTGCCACTGACAGGTGGGTTTTTTACTCTGAAAGGTACTAAGTTCTCTAAGCAGGCATCCCTAGTCGTCTGGCAAATAGTTTAGGAAGGCGGACCACCTAGATATTTTAAATAAACATATTTTTTTATCCATTTGGGTCTTTCGTTTAAATGTAAATGGAGTTTTAGCCAACTCGAATAGATATTTTTTAAAACGCCTTCCGGTGGAGTTTTTTCAAATTGCTGGATTCTGTGGATACATGTGAAGAAACGGATAAATAAATAAATTATATATATTAGTTTATGAAAATGTATTGCGTAAACAAGCCATAAACACTCTGTTGTCATCTCCATATTGTTATCCTGCATTTGTCAGCTAGAGGTTCTGTTCTGTTTCCATTTACAGCATTTACACTGCAAATGCAGATTAATTTATATCCCTTTTGTCAAAAATGTTTCACAAAATGTTATCAGAGATTGACAGTAGAATTTGACTGACAGTTTTCTGTGTGTGCTCCAGGACATGGTTAACAGGAGGATCTCCATGGACATGTTCCTGAAGGTGGCATCGAGCCAGCAGTACAGACAGTTTATTTTCCTGACGCCCCAGAGCATGAGGTGAGCTTTCACAGTCCTCATCTTTGCTCTCTGTGTGGAGGATGGAGTATGCAGGCAGTGCTATAAAGCGGTGCTGTCTGCCACCATTTGCCACCTTTTTGGAATGATTCTTATTAGGCCGCTAATTTTGACACCAGCTCTGTTTTTTGTGTATTGTCTTGATGCACACTAAACCATCTTCCATCTTCCAGTTCCCTGCCAATCAATAACCTGATCCGCATCCTGCGTCTTAATGATCCCGACCGCAACCAGACTGTCCTGCCTTTCGGACAGCGTAATTACCCTGACGACTAGGTCAGAGGAGAGGAAGATGACCAAACTGGGCTGTCCTCGTAGAGAGCTTCCAGCTTCTTTTGAAAATATAAAATATATATGAAAAGAAGATGTAACTGTAATTTTTTGATACAATGCAATTAAAATTATTTTGTTAAAAGTTCAGAATTTGTACATATTTAAAACGTACTTACTTTTTGTTTATGGTGTGTCAGTCTGTTTTTGTTAATGGTCAGTCTTTTCAGAAGTTAATTTTTAAAAAAAAAACTATCTGTTGATTTCAGTGTGTAACTGCATTTAGTTAAGATTTCTCTCACATTGCTCTTCAGAACAGTTTGTTTTTGTATGACTCAAGAAATAATTGCTGACGGTGGTTTAGCCCTTATATTAGTAGGCTAAGTTGATAAACGGATATAGGCCAACCAAAAAAAACATTGATGGGCACCAGATTACCCTCCATTACCTTACCTTCGATTGACATACTGATGTCTGCATTTGCACACTTTAGCATATTTTCATGGCACCTATTCAGCTTTGATGGTGTTACAAAACTTGTGAGGTGCTGGGTGACCACCAGTCAAGGTGGTGTATGCAATCTCATTGATCTGCACATTAACTTGTTTGCTGCTCTTCCTAATTGTATACATTATTTAAGAATTATACATGGGCACTTTGATGGTGATATGCATGGCAATATGGTAGTGTACTCACATAGTGCACACTTTTGTATATAACTTAAATTGGCTATCTGTAAATGACTGTCCCTTTTAAGACTTTTTTAACATCCATTTCACTTAAAATGAATATGACAACCAGAACTTTCAACATTGACATGGTACTTGAAATCATGGCCAAGGGAGCAGTCTGATTTGAGTATTAAGCACTGCTCACTGCTCTTCTTTCTTGTTTTTTTGTATGTAATTGCAGTTGCCCTTAAAAAAATAAATAAAACCTCATTTCAGTGTTCATGTATTTTACTTATTCATTGAAATCTATCTAATTTATTATTTCCTGTTACTTGCCATTTTGTTGCGCTTTTAGTACATCCCAGAATGTTTATGAATTTCAGTCGAAGCCTTTGAACAACTGCGTGAGTCATAACAGCTGGTTACACCTCTGTTCTGTCCAGTCCAATCAACTAACAGCAGCCTAATGACCTACTGGAATCAACCCAGGAGTAAACAGAAGCTGGATGGGGCAGGAGCAACAACAACAGTCTTCGGACCAAGGCCATGAGACCAAAAGCTCTTTACATAGACGTACCAAGATTGTTTGGAAATGCAGAAGCGCCGTCAACAACTCGGGAGGGCCAGGGGCCGTCATACTGCCGGCAGGTTGATGAAACTCCCAACTTGGAGAACCGTCTCGAGAGCGAAAGACGGGGCAAAGCGGAGAAGTGTTCTCGTGAAGTTCACTTCGCTATTTTGGCTGAAAAATACCAGCCTTTAACTGAGGAAGACGAGACCAGTCTGCGGAGGAAAGAGGAGAGGAAGATAAAAAAGAAAGAGAAAATCAAGAAGTACAGAAAGGTATGTGGGGTTTGGCATCCGGAAATTGTAGCCTAAACAATTTATGTTCTATGGTTTGTTCATAAGCCTATTTACTGCAGCTGCTGCAATGTTTATTTTCAGATATTAAATTTGCTAAATATCTGCAATCCACTGTAAAATGTAATGGTGAGTATTAAATAAGACTAGCTTATTGCTAAATCAATAACTTGGATTCTTATGGAAATCATTATTAATCATTCAGATTTCATGTGAAGCATCCTGTTTGAAAATTTTAAAACCTAAAATTTTGAATGCATGATGATCATAATTTGTATTGCATGGTAAACATGATCTTTGCTTAGATAAGACCCTAGCTCACATTTTCCCACCCAATGATTAAATATAATATGAATATAATAACTGATTAAAGGTTAACCGTCAAAATGTATGGTCTGTCTGCATCTGTTTATTAATAATGATATTATGGCCTTATCCATAATAGCTTACAACAGCACTCTCTCAATATTGCCTGAGCAAACATGGATGTTGACTATTTGAGTTTAATGACACAATCTAGATAATGAAGTTGAAAGAAAAAGTTTGATCATAAAAATTGTATGGTGTTCTGTATAGCCTATAACAAAGATTATTAAAATCTGAACCACACATGTGAGTGGGATGTCACATTGCATTTTTGATTTTTCAACTTTTTATCTGAGTTTTGTATTCAAAGAAATTTTTAATTCAAAGAAAATTATATTGAGGCAGTGAAGCAATGAACAATGAAGCAGCAGGTGAAGGCATCTGTTTGTTATCATCGGAGAAATGGTGATTTAGTATTAAGTAGTAGAAGAGGAATTAAATGCTTATAGGATCAAGGAAATGTTAAATTGTTGACAGTCTCTTTCTGGAATACAGTGAGGTTGAGGACTTTATATTGTTTACCCTTATCTTCTGTAGCAAGCACCTCTTGTCTTTGATAGCTTTATGGTCTCTTCAAAGTGTAGTCACGTTCGGAGATGGAAAACATAGGCCATTGTGTATGTGTGTGTGTGTGTGTGTGTGGCGTTACTCATGACAGTAAACAATTCCATTTCACTCCAGGAGTTACACCTATTTCCTCCCCAAGGAAAGGCTATGCACAATAGTCAAAACATGAGGCTGTTTATTTTTGTGTGGAGCAGGAAATAACCTGGCCAGTATTCAAGTTATGGGCCATTGTTTAAAGCAGGATATTTTCTGAAAGTTCATTTTGACTGAGCTTAGAAGAAATATATTTACTATTTTTAGAGCATGTGGACTATGGTAACCTGCAACACTTAAACAGATTTATTGCATCTATACAACATTAAAAGAATTGAGTGATTGTTTGATTGTATTCACTAGAGCCAGTGTGCTTGTATTCCAGAATGTCAGAAAGGCCTTGAGCTACTCCTGGAAATGTCTGCTATTCAGTCTTCAAAACATCTCAGTTGGACTCTCTACCCCTGTCTCGGCAGCAGTTCACATCGTCCCAGACTTCCACCAGGCCAGGACAAGAAAATAAAATCTGAGACCTGTAATGAAAAAAATATTCCACTGACTCTTTCCTGTAATGGACCACCTTTTGTAATGGACCAGAAAAAAAAAAAATCTAGCACACAACAGTTACTTTTGAAAAATTTCTGTCACGGTCACAAGTCTGCCAAAACCAGTGAAGCAATTAAGCTAATTAGTGTTTGGCTTGTCAATGAACACATTTTTCATGCCTGTCATGCTTTTCACGCCTTTAAGACAGCAGAACTCACTGACCTGTAACTTGTAATGAAAAGTCACTCATTGCTAATATGCTATCCTTCATTGATAGATGTATTGAGAGAAAAATGTTAGCCTTTTACAAGACATTTTCATTTTGTATAGAATGTGTATGCAAAGTAGGGATTGTGAGGATGTGTATGATTAGGGAAAGAAACATAAATCATGTTCATTCATTGATCAAAAAGTTTTTTTTTTAGCAACAGATCAATGTCCTCTGTTCATGTGGTGATGTCAGGTTTGCCCAAGAATGTTATGCCAATGTGTGTTTACTAGCTTTCATGGACTTGTGGGAAATAGCTGCGTCTCAGCTAGAATGAGGTAAAGAGAGTGGAGACTTGAGGAAGGATATTGAAATATAGGACTTTTCTTTGGGAGGAGATAAATACTGTGGAAAGAAAAAAAAAAAGAAAGTCAGAAAAAAGGAATTAATGAAAGGAAGAAAACGGTGTAGGTCAAAGATGCTGTCAGTGGAGTGGGAGATCTTGAATGCAATAAGGTTACAGGCTGTTGTCAACTCACTGACACCGGTTTGCTGAAATGGATGTTAACAGAACTGTATGAAAGAATCTTTATTAAAGGCACATTGATACAAATTAATTTGTCTGGAAAATACAATTGTTTTTGGGCGCTGTATTTTCAGGAGCTCAATGAAATAATCAGTTTGAAAGTAGCTATACTCTCACCCCATGACCAGTAGTAGGCCTATGACTTTCAACCAACTGAGGTCCAACTGAGAAGAGGACAAAATAATGTAAGGTTTCACACTACCAGAATTTTTACCAATCGGGTACCAGAGTACAAGCAATCCACAGGAGCAAGCAACACGCATTCCCATAATTCGTCAGTCGATAGGCAACAACTGTTGACCAGGTAACGCTTAGCAACTTTTGCAATGTCGGCCTACAATGTTTACATATGTCTCATTTGCCAAATATAATATATTTATCAAAGGAGACAGAAATTGCGACATAACTATTTAAACTTTTTAATTTATATCTTAATGCTAAGCTAGCTTACACAGAGACATTGCTAACACTGATCAGCTAGTGTAGGTAGGGTATCTAATATTTGTATCCATTGAGAAATCCTTATATTGACTTCAGAATGCATAATAAAAAATTATCGCGGGCTGGAGTGGAATCACAAATATGTGAAAGACTGAAGCACCATCACGTCGAAACATGCGAGGTAAGTAGCTGATTTCAGATAGCGGTCCTATACACTTGGCCGAAGTTTCTTCCGAGTGAACTTCACGAGTGTCATTAAGATGACAAGTTGTTTGTGTCCCTTATTCATTATACACAGAATACACACATAGTATACTGAGTGAACTGGCAGACATATCCCATTCAGGAACTGCTGTCTCTTACTCCCATGGAGGTCATGCGCTTGGCGGGGCAAAATCATTTCCAGTCATTACAACTGTTAAGAACCGTGAGCCTGGGCTGTGCGCCGAAGATCATTACGGTTAGTGAGGAAGGACGAGATGACGCATCCTCTTTCAAGTGGTACAGTGTTGAAATTAAGTAGCCTACATTGTGCTGTGCACTGTTAAATATCCATAGCGAAGTCTTTTCATGTAGCATGAACAGATAGAGTAGGCTAACAATAGTTCTGGATTCACTGAACTATAGAAAATAAATTAGGTCAGTCAACCTAAAGTGTGGTTATTCTATGTACTGTGCACAGGACAAGACATCAAAAGTAGTCTTCAAGTCTGAGAAAATTTCACCCATCCGTAATGCACGTCCTCAAAGGCCCCATACAAATACCCACCTATCTTCCCTCACTATCCACTCTGACTTTGTTGGAAAATGTCATGGGGTCAAGGAAAGATTAGTTAATTGGGAAAAGAAAAGGAACTTTCCTAAAGGAAAGAAGAATTCAAAAGCAGAAAGTTCCTTAGTCTACACTATAATTCACTCTTTTTCTGTCCCAAGGCCCAGGAGTTGTGGATTCAGAAGGACGATCTATGTTTCTCCACCTCACTGCATGAACTTGACAGGCTGCTTCATGGTGGCCTGCCCAGAGCAACCATCACTGAGGTACTGCTAATTAAGCTACAATGCACATTTTCTTAGCTCTGTGTTACAGCCAGGTACAGTTTTGAGAGGAGCCCACTATGTATATGTACTCTCTTGCTCTTTCTTTCTTTCTTTCTTTCTTTCCTTATTTCTCTTTCCCTGTCTCTCTCTCATTAACTCCATATTTCCCTATCACTATCTCTATTGTGTCTATCTTCATCTGTGTGTGTGTGCATTGTCTTTCAGGTCACAGGTCCTTCAGGCTGTGGAAAGAGCCAGTTGTGTATGATGCTGAGTGTTTTGGCCACACTGCCGCACAGCTTGGGTGGTCTGGACAGTGGTGTGATCTACATCGACACTGAATCTGCCTTCAGTGCCGAGAGGTGAGGGTCATGCGTTTGGATGCACCAGTATATTGTCAGCCCATTTTGGTGATGCTAACAGGTGTTGCTTGTCTGCTAGTAGAAACTGATGTTTGTTAGGTTGCATCAGTGAAATACACCACCCATCAGTTCCGTGACAGTGAATTGTTGTGTGAAGAACTGAATGGAACACTCAAAGATAGTGTTCTAAAATCTGTTCTGAAACTAAATCTGCACATGAATGATGCATTGTTAAAGCACCACCAAAAAACTTTTTGTACCTTAAAAATGATGTTTCTGAAATCATTTTGATGGTGCATCAACTCTGAACAGGAAGAAAGGGACTTCTGCCAAACATGTTGTGGCCCTCTAGTGCCTAGAACAGTGCAAAGCAACTCTGTTTGCTCTGGTAAGAAATCTGTAGTTCGTGAAATCACTTGCACAAGCGTCCGTATTACCATTTTTGGCAGCTAAAAATGAAGCTACCTGTGTTTGCACAGGATCACTACAAAAACATGAGAGCAATGCTCCTGGCAAAATGTCCTTGGTGTCGCTTTAGGCATACAGTATATATGAATACTACACTGCCAAGCCAGGATGTGGATAATTGCCTCTCTTAACAATGGGATTCTCTTTTTTGATTGGCTGATGAGGTGGAAATTAACCTTGTATAACTGTCTACCTTTAAAGTAGATCCAAAAAATTGTATCACCGTTCCATGTCAATGCACTTATTAATGATAAGTATTTCAAGCTGTACTTTCCCCCGTAACAGTAGCTATAGTAGGTTATTTTCTGTAGCTCATGCACATGATTCACATGATAAGTTCTTTTATTTCCATCGAACTGGTCAACTCATCGGCCATTATCCCTTAAATAATACATAGCTGTTAACTGAACCCATGTTTTGCTCACAGTTTCTTTTTCAAAAAACTCTTCTGTTGCATTGCTCTTGTGTCTCTTTATTCAGTCTTCAGTCTCTCATTATCACTCTCTGACTGGCCTTTCCCTCTGTCGCTCCTCCACAGGCTATTGGACATTGCTCAGAGTCGCTTCCCGGACTACTTCTCTGTACAGGAGCGGCTCC
Source organism: Tenualosa thibaudeaui (assembly GCA_027481765.1). Taxonomy (NCBI): domain Eukaryota; kingdom Metazoa; phylum Chordata; class Actinopteri; order Clupeiformes; family Clupeidae; genus Tenualosa; species Tenualosa thibaudeaui. Next base: position 5,211,819 of record JAIFZK010000001.1, on the reverse strand, counting down.
TGCTGACGGCTGAGCGTGTGCACGTGTTCAAAGAGCTCACCTGCCAGGAGGTGCTGACCAGGTGTGTCACCCCTCAATGGTCTCAGATGTTTCCTAGACAGTGTGTTGATGTAGCATTAGCAGATCCTGTGAAAACCTCTTTCTTGTGAGCGTGATTCAGGTTTAGTTTTTTTGGAACAAGTAGCGAGAGGTGTGAGTTATCTGTGTGTGTGTGTGTGTGTGCACAAATGCGTGCAAGTCTCTCATTCCTCATTCTGCTTAGGCTGGATCATCTGGAGGAGGACATCATATCCTGTCATGCCGGGCTTGTGATCCTCGACTCTGTTGCCTCTGTTGTGCGGAAGGAGTTTGATACATCTTTGTCTGGCAACCTGACGCACCGTAGCAACCTGCTGGGCCAACAAGCTGCCACGCTTAAGTATCTGGCCCAAGAGTTCCGCATACCTGTAAGTATTCAGTGTGTTTGCGTGTGTCTGTGTCTGTGTGTTTGTGAGAAAATGGGGAGAAATTAACATAGAAGCTTGGAGATGGAAAAAGTGAAAAACACCATAAAGTATAAAGTAAAGTATCTGTAAAGAGTAAGAAATGCTAGTATATGATTTCAAGTGAGTGTATTAGGCCTGGCTGTTATCCGGCCTGGGTTGCTATACACCGTTTCTCCACAGGGTGGTGCTCTCAGTGGTTTTAACCAAGCCCCTGGTCTGAAGTTGGTACAGTTAACCACTTCTATTCATTGATTTTGACAATGATTAATGTTTATTACCTCCACTAAGGAGGTTATGTTTTTGCTGGCATTTGTCTGTCTGTGAGCAAGATAACTAGAAAAGTACTGCATGGATTTAGATGAAATTTTTGGACAACGTGGGTATTAGGCCATGGAACAGATGATTCAATTTTGGTGGTGATCCAGAACACCGTCTGGAATTTGTATTGGGTCAGTGACCCTATAGTGCCTTTGCGGAGGGAGGTCTGCACTCTGTGAGTGATTCTCTACTTAGTTACACAAATTATGGTTCAGTTCATGTAATGTTTTTGTGATTCTCTATTATAAAGAGGAAAATAAATAGTTTGGCTGCTTTCACAAACTCTGCTGTTGGGAAGACAGCTGCTGTTTTGTGGAGGAGAGGTTCTGACACAAGAGGGCGGTAGTCATTGGCTCAGGCTAGGTGTAAAACCCATGGCCTAACCTTCTCCTTTTAACTCCCTGTGTAACACAGGCGGGGGGCCCATCGTGCAGCAGAGCATTCACTACAATGTAGAATACAGGGTAGAGATCCCATAAATAATACTAGAAATAATAAAAATAAAATAATAAAAATGCAGCAAATACAACAAATAAAAGCCCAGTGTTTTAAGTTTTCTTCTTAAAACACAGTGAATGCAGTGCAGAAATCCTAAGGCTGCATGGTGGTGATTTTTGTGGAACGTGCAGAAATATACCTGCGCTGGGACTTCTTGATTTAACGACTTTTATAGGTAAATTAAGCTTAAACACACACATGTATGGATGATAGTCCCACCAGCCCACACCACATACACACACACACACACACCTACTAATGGGACATAGAGACATGAGGACATTAAAAAAAAAACTGGAGGAAATTGGAAGAGTTCAGATTCTAGTCTCTCAAGTCCATTTTTAGAAATATGCAAAAAATAAGTTGTTTTAATAATACTTTCCAAGTAATCTCTATCAAACTTCAGTTTAAATATTATTATCAAGTAGAAACAAATCAAGCCAAAACAATCCATTTGGAGGTGGACTGATAATAAAGTTTATCAAAATTATGTAAATATATTTCTGTACAAATTTATTGCAAATGAATTTACAGAAAAGAGTTCTGCATCTAACCTCTTCTGCCTTTTAATGTCTCTAGCAAAGCCTTTCCTTATTTACAAAGCAGGTCGTACACTCAAAACATTACAGCAACACACCAGAAAAGTCTTTAACAGGCCCACATAAATATATGCAAAAAATCAGATCAGACCCAGAGGTGTGGGAGGAGAACGTGAGGTGGATTCAGTGTGGAAAAAAAAATTTCAATTGACTTTATCACTTTGCTGTGGAGACGGGGGACTGGTGGAGCTTGCTGATTCCCCACCCTAGGAAGTGGGAAATGAATCATCTATGAGTGATTAATATGAACATGACTGAACATTTATACTGATATATGAATAATGTTGGCATCTGTCACTGTAGACATTTGCTGAGAAATGATTGTGCCCCAACAGACTGTCAAAATAGTCACGGATTTTTGTGTTCATTTTCTTGTACTATTAAAAAATTATGCTCTGTTGCAGCTGTAGCTGTGAATAAATCAAATTTGGCTCGTAATCAGTTTGCAGACAGCACTGAGTGCCCGATATCTGCAGAAAATGATTTTGCCAGCTATGTCTAAATGTGTGTGTGTGTCTGTGTGTGTTCATGCGTGAAGGAATGAGGGAATTTTATACATTTATCCAAAGTGGAAAGCATGAGATCTTGAGGAGATACTTTTGCCATGACTGGAAATTCTCAGCCCTTACTAGTGTGAATGGTAAAGCCTCAGTGTTGGGAGGCGGGAATATTTTCAGAATGCTTTGGGAAATGTTTTGGCAAGAGGCCACCCATGTGAGGGAACAGGAAGAGGTGTGGCACACAGGACCCCTGGGGGGTGATGTCATTATGAGGAGGGTGCGGTTGTGATGTCATTGTGGGGTCGTTGAGGTTAGTTGAATGTGTCATTTCTGGACGTGCCTCAGCAATGCATATATATCACGTCTTCTCCACAGGTGGTGGTAACCAATCAGATCACCACGCATGTGAGCACGAGAGCACCGTCATCATCGCTCCCACGACATGGAAGTATTTCTGAAGGTAGGAATAAGAGAGAGGCTGTTTTTTGCCAGCCTGGTCACGTTTCTGCCTGAACACACACACACACGCGCACACACACACTCGCACATACACACTAAGGTCATTCTTCCTATCCTTCCTCCACTACTGTGGTTTGACTGATATGTGAGACTACACAAGGTGGCCAGGGCATGTGCTGGGGGAGTCATTGCAATGACGGATAGTATTCAAGGCCAGAATTCCAAGTCACTGCCAAAGACACAATCCCTCACATGTTACATTGTAGCTATTTACATGAGTAGTTAGCACCAGCCTAAAATTTGCAGTGAGAGAACGTCACAAACACAAAAAGGAACACAAACATGCTTCAGAATGGTGACTAAAACATTTTCTGTTATGGTGATGGTGCCATTGGGTAGTGCCATTGGGATAGTTGTACATAGTCAGTCAACAAAATTCCATGTTACCAGATTAGGACATGCAAGACTGTATGTGCTCACAGACAAAGTGCACCTGTTTAAACCATGCTCAAGCCTGGCACAGTTTTAATACATCAATATTATATTTTATCTTTTGAAGGTAGGAGTGTGTGTGCGTGTGCATCCTGTGTCTGTGTGTCTGGGTGTGAAAGAGAGGGTGGATACTGCAAAAACGAGTTGTGCTTTTAATGGAAGGGTATCACTCACAGATACATTCTCACACACACCTATTAGGTGTGTTTGAGTGTGTGTAGTATTGTAGAGTAAACACAACTTGTCTGAAGAACAGACCTGTGACACTGACCTGTAACTGAACACACCGTTCTCCACTTTCAATTAAACTTGGACTTTCTCCTGAGGGATCTCTCCTCCCTTTCTCTGTCTCTCCTTCCCACTCTCTCTTTTTCTCTCTTTGTTTCTACCCCTTTCTGTCTGTGTCTATCTGTTTCTTTCCTTCCCAGTCTCTTTCTTTATCTGTTTATCTGTTTCAGACTTTCAGACAAGGGGACCTCCTGCCCCCCCCTCTTTCTCTCTGTCTTTCTCTCTCTTTATTTCTCTCTCTCCCCCTTTCTCTCTTTTCTTTTTCTCTCTTTCTTTCTCTCTCCCTCTCTCTCTCTCTCTCTCTCTCTCACTCTTGTTCTTCTTTCTCTCTCTCTCTCTCTCTCTCTCTCTCTCTCTCTCTTTTTCTCTGATTCCAGTGGCTCCTCTTTCCCCTGTCTCACTATTTCTTTGTCCTGCTCTGTGCATTGAGCCTCTGTGTTGTCAGGATTTTGTGGGTGTTTGTCTGACAGGCTATATTCATGCTTTCTATTGCCCTTCATAATGGGAACTCACTGAAAGCAGTTGATACGTCTGCTGAGGTGCTGTTTATGTGGACAATAGACGTCCTCCTTGTCTTCCACAGAGTATGACGGATCATTTTGATGGTTGCAAGGGGAGTTGCATTCTCTTATGCTTACAAGTGACAATTGAAAGCTGTTTATGTATGCATGTATGTATGTTACACAGTTTGCTTTCTTTCTCTCTGTCTGTCTGTGTCTGTCTGCTCAGGTGACGTCGGAGATAGGCTCACAAGTACACACACACACACACAAACACACACGCACATTGTAGCCAGAGTAGACTGCTGACTCACCTTGAGAGACCCAGGCCATTCTAGTCAGTCTAAAGTTTGAAGACCGCATTAGAAAGACATCACCTGTACTGGAGTGATATGTGCTTTATTGCTCTCTCTCTCTCGCTCTGGGTTGTGTGTCAGTGTGTGTGCACAATAACGGCTCTTTTGCTCACAGTTGTTTGTCTGCCTTTTTCCTCACATGAAGTGTGTGTGTTTCGTGCACTGCAGTGGCAAAAGTGGGATAGAGTGAGAGCGAGGAAATGGTGATCTTTCCATGCTCTCACACGATATTATCAGTGTTCCCCTGGCATTCCTATTGTCTGTAATCTCTTCCCTTGTCTCTGGTTCAGGAATCAGTCTGAACATCTGTCTACTGGCACTCTGCTCTGTCGTGACAGGAGGACTCGTTCGAGGCAGAGGGAAAGAGACACAGGAAGGGAAAAAAACTGAGACCACAATGGAGGGTCTTTTAATTGCAGAGCTCCATGAGTGGTCAAAAACAGATGCATAATACAAGCGTAGTCACATACCGGCTGAATCCCAATGTCCCTCCTAAGCTCCAAGCCCTGAACTCTCAAAGACTTAACTGGTGTGACTGGGCCCCATGATTGGCTCATTTAAGGCAGGTAAGTCTTTGAGGGTTTAGGAGTCAGTGATAGAGGAGATGTTGGGATTCTACCAATGTTTTGTAACTAGTTGTGCTGCTGTTGAACTAGTTGTGCTGCTATTGAACTAGTTGTGCTGCTGTTGAACTAGTTGTGCTGCTATTGAACTAGTTGTGCTGCTGTTGAACTAGTTGTGCTGCTATTGAACTAGTAGTGAAGAACATTATTATATAATTATATATATATATATAACATTATAGAAAACATTATTCTGGAGAGCCCAACAGCACTTTAACACCACAGATTATGTGGAATACCAGTGGTCAAGTTATATGGCCCAGTTACAGTAATGACATTTGATGGTTACTTTACCACCAAGCATCATTCATGTTCCATTTGGAATACAGAAATCATAAATAAAACAGAAATCATACCACTGCAAGATTCAAGCTTTCAGGCAGATGGTGAAGCATTTTCACTAGCTAATTGTGTGCATTAATTATTATTCAGTTGCTTAGTGGTGGAAAAGGTTCTTTTAAGTTCAGCGTAGTCTCTTGATGACACTTGTATGATGCTTTTGGAACTTCACTTAATTGGCTACAGATGGCTAGCTGCCTCATTGTGAAGAAACTTCGATCTGGAACTTTTTTTCTCTTCACAGTTCCTGGTGTGAACAATGACGTGAATTCAGGTTATGTGACTGCTGCCCTGGGGAACACCTGGAGTCACAATGTCAACACTCGCCTCATAGTCCAGTATGTGGACACCCATTTAAGACAGGTGAGCAGAGCCACTTCGGTACTTTTAATACAAGGGATTAATATCAGATCTGTTTAAGGAGTGTCAAGGAGCTGTCTGTTCTTATAGGCTTTAGTGAGTGTGCATAATATACACCTTTTCTCTAAGAAACTATGTTCAAATTTCTGGTGGCAAGCTCCTGTGCAAAAAAATAAAAAATAAACATTACAACATAATATTCTGTAAATAAAATTACATAAAGAAGAATACAACAGCAAACATTTCCATATGTCAAAGCAAATGAACACTGACAAATTCTTTCAATTCCTAAATGTCCAGATGTCCAACTGGTGTTTTCATGAACAGGTAGTACTGTGCAGGTGTTTGAGTAGACACAGGTGAACTGAGGTTTTTGGCGTCATCAGAGGATCCTGTGTCTCGGCCCCACACACACACACACACACACACTCCCCCACCAGACCAGCCCAGGCAAAGCCGCAAGAGCATAAATATAAATCTGGCCGGTCTCCTTTGAGCTGGGTGGAGCGGGACTGGTTTGGAAAGCCCCTCACCCCTCCAACCCCACGCCAACAACCACCTCTTCTAAGAACATTCCACAGCCAAACAGAAAGAAAACCCAAAATGGAGAGAGGAGGGAGGTAGGTGGGTGGAGGGAGGCACTGTCTGATTTATTTTTCCCACCCAGGAGCTAGTTTTGTCAAGGGACACAACCCAGGTTGTGTTCAAGAGGGAGTCATGATAGGTTGGCAGCTTTGTACACTACATCCCCCTCCCCAAACAGAAACACACACACACTCACATACATACACACCTACACACACACACACACACACACACACACACACACACACACACACACACACACACTCATCTCCAGTCCCACCCAGCCACCTCCAGCCCTTCTTCTTCTCCACAGCCCCATCCTCTTCATCCCAAACTCTTCCCTCTCTGTTTCTGTGGGTACACATGCATTTGCCAGAATAAGCAGAGGGGTTGATGGGAAGTGTGGTTTTTTTGGCCCCCACCGACTCTTGGGCCTGAGGATTGATTGTTGATTGCTGACCGCAGGTAATTCTAGCCTCAGTGAGAAAAGCCCACAGTTCTGTTTAAACTGATTCCAAGCCAGCAGAGCTTGCCATAAGCAGCTAACTCGTGCAGAAATAAAGGCTTCAATAGCACAATTAGAAGTTTAGTCTCTTGCAAGGCCAAAGTTAACCCCACTTTTGTGTGTCTCTCTGTGTGTGTCTGTGTTTGTGTCTGTCTGTGTTTGTGTGTGTGTGTGTGTGTGTGTGTGTTTGTCAGTGCGTAGACTAGAATAGCCACACCGTTCATCTCTTTTCACTCCAGATGGCACTCCAGATTTTAAATATTTTTTTGTTTTTCTCTTCTGCATTGCCTGATCTTCCTCATCATATTGCTGCTGCTTCTGGCATTGTGTGCCTGCTGTTAGTCATGAGGCCCAGGCCCCATACAGACAACCTTTCTCCCCTGCAGTATGTGCTAGTCCCTCCAGGCCGAGGTGTTTTGATTCTCTCTGGCCCAGTTTCCTCCTTGGGCGGCCATATTGAGTAGCCAGCTCTCCCTTGTGAGCGGCCCCTTCAGTGATACTCTTTCTTAGTGTGGCACACCCTTCTCTCTCTCTCTGTCTCTTTCTCTCTCTCACTCTGTCTCTCTCTCTATCTCTCTCTCTCTCTCTCTCTGACACTCACACACACACACATGCACATGCACAATCAATCTCCCTCATAAACCTTCATTCACACACACACACACACACAAACAATCATGCACTTACTTCCACTCACACAAACACATATACACACAGAGTCTCGTTTGCGCACTCTCTCTCTCGCTCTCTCTCTCACACACACACACATATGCACATGCACAATCAATCTTAGTCACACACCCTCATACACACACTCATGTACTTCCACTCACACAAACACACGTATACACACACACACTCACTCACGCTCTCTCTCTCTGTCTCACACACACACACACACACACACAGATACACACATATACACATGCACATACCCTGATACACACACACACACACGCATACACATACACACTATCTCTCTCTCTCTTTCTGTGACGAGCAGGGGTAGAGAACAAAAGTGCTGCGCCGCTCCACGCCCCTCACTTTCCTCTCCCAAACCAGGATTATGTGTCCAAGAACCACCGCATTCACCCTGACATCTCCCAAACAACACCTACCAACATGTCCCAGACACCTGATCCACTGGGTGCTCACGCACGTGTGCGCACACACACACTCACACAGACATACCACCCTCACACACACACTCATTTACAGTCAGACATTTTGTATCAGAACACACTGATTTCCCTATAATATAGAGGACATGGCAGATCAGTACATGTAAGCCATATATTCAGTTACAAAGCATCTTAACATGTGTAAGTTTGTCTTATGTGTTATGGTTTAACACAGTGCACTTCGCTTGACAGGCTTTGTCAATGTTGATGATATTTGTTCAATTCTTAATTGTTTCTGTTTGTGCTTTTATTGTGTTCCACCACTTGTTTTCTGTGTGCACTTCTGTGTTTTCCTGTCAGAAACCCCAAAATCCCTTTTCAGTGTAGTAAACAACTTAGAAACACTTAGCCACAAATTGTGAATGCAGTTATAACAGTTAAAACAGTTTTAGACGCACAGAGGCCATTAACTTTTTATGCCTCATTATCATTATAATGATAATGTTCTCATTATCAAATTATCAAATTATTTCGAAGATTTTAAAAGATTTTTGTCATTTTGTCACACATTTGCATGCAAGTGCTGTGCCATCTCTTATGACAACATGAAAAGCATTGAAACAAAAGCACATGTGTGCACAGACACACACTGTGCGTCAGGTTGCCAGACAACGTCGTATCAAACTCCTTCCGCACAACAGAGGCAACAGAGTCGAGGATCACAAGGGCCATCTTGACAGGATATGATGTCCTCCTCCAGATGGTCCAGCCTAAGCAGAATTAGGAATGAGGCATTCACGTACAGGTGTACACACACACACGTGCGTGCACACACACACACACACATACACACACGTGCGCACACACACACACACAAACACACACATTTAACTGGCTTGTCTTTTTCTACTTTACACAATATATAATTTCATTAATTGCCGGTCTCATGATTTTATTGTGTAATTTCATGAATTGTCTGTCTCCATGATTTTAATGTGTAATTTCATGAATTGTCTGTCTCATGATTTTACTCACACAAACACACACACACACACACGTGTGTGCACCCATGTTTAACTGGCTTGTCTTTTCTACTTTCCATAATGTGTAATTTCATTAATTGTCTGTCATGATTTTTCATGGCTCATCTTTCTCTGATTCTTTTTTCCCGGTAATGTCAGATTGTCATTGCCAAGTCACCTGTGGCACCTTTTGCAGTACTGAACTACACAGTGCAGAAGGAGGGCATTCGACTGGAGGGTGAGTCCTTGATGGTCTGCCATTAACTGTGATTGTCTACGTGTCCACTGATAGGCCCACATTAGAGGTTGACAGAAATAGAAGGATGGTCACTGTAGAAGCATTTTTGAAAGTTAAAGATTGTTTCATCGGTGCCTGAACATCGTGTTTCGTTCTCAAACTACTTTTTCTAGGTTTATATCACATTAAACAGCCATGTGGAATGTTAAAATGTAAATCCTGTGGAAACAGCTATGATGATAATGAAACTCTCTTCAAATGGTCTATAGGTGCGGTCTACTTACTTTTGAGCAGATCTTAATAGTATGTAGAAAAGCCAGAGATGCATAAATATAAATCTGGCTCCTCTGAGATGAGGCTGGGGAGGAAGAGGAGGGGAGAGGTGGGTGGGTGGGGGAGTGGGAGGAGGCGGGGGAGCTTGAGCATGGTTTGGCACTGAAACCGTCCTCGGAGTGCATTCCACAGTGCAGTTACAGGATGGAAACGCCAGAGAGAGAGGGCCAAAAGAAAAAGACGCTTGAAAACCCCCTAGATGACCTTTCATGTTTTGTGTGCCTCTCTGTGTGTGTGTGTGTGTGTGTGTGTGTGTATGTGTATGTATATGTGTGTTTGTGTGTGTGTGTGTATGTGTGTCCATCCCAGCTGAGTCCATGGCATACAGAGGTCAGACCTGTTATTTTCCCCCACATGCACTGCTGCGATAGCATCTCTTTTAATCCCATGTTTGTTTTAAAGGTCCCACTCAGTTTTCATCTCGGCTCCAGCCTTGTTTTCCCTTCAGCTTTCGTTTAGTAGTAGTAGTAGTAAAGGAATATTTGGATATTTACATAGCAATAGTAGTAGTCAGATGTTTTCTGAAAGGTACAGTAGTAGGTAGTTTTGATGTTTTTGATGATTCTAGGCTTGCACTGTATTGTAAATCCAAAGGCTTGATTTAGTGTCTCTCAGAATTACACATGCTTTACCACCAGAAACAAAACGTTGTAGGTTACCTTTAATACCTTTAATGCTCCTAGTGGAAAGCTACCCATCCCTACATCCCTTGGGCTGACCTGCTATGTTCCTACCTGCCCTCCAGGTAGCTGGGGTCCTGCTGCATAACCATCTTCCCACCTCATCCTCCAAGCTTGCCGAGGGATTAGTCAGAATCCAGCTCCAGTTACCCAGGGCAGAGGAGTGGAAAAGCACCCAGAAAACAACAGAGTATGAGAAAGAGGGAAAGAGAGTGATTGAGAGAGAGAGGGAGGTTGAGACAGAGAGAGACAAGAAGAGAGAGAGAGGAGAGAAAGGTTGAGAGAGAGAGAGACAGAGATTGGTAGAGAGAGGGGGGGGGGTTAAGAGAGGTTGAGACAGACAGAGAGAGAGAGAAGTAGAGAGAGAGAGGAAAAGGAGAGAAAGGTTGAGAGAGAGAGAGACAGAGATTGGTAAAGAGAGAGGGGTTGAGAGAGGGAGAGAGAGAGGCCATGTGAAGAGAGGGGGAAGAGATTAGAAGAGTCGAATAGTCTCTGATGGGGCTGGAAGATTAGATGAAGAGCACGAGTGTTTTTTACATAGATTACAAAGGCCAAAACTTTGTATGTGTGCGTGTGTCTTTGCGAATGCTTGTGTCTGTGTGTGTGTGTGTGTGTATGTGTGTTTGTGACTGTGCACACTGACAAGCCTCTGTTTCGCTTTCCTATTGCTGCGAGGCAGAGTTTGTATGTTGCATTGGAGTGTGTGACTGTATCTCGTACACACTCATTGAATGGCTTCCCTCTCATCCTTCTCCCTCTAACAAGCCCTTCTTTGATGAGATTCCCACTTCCTGCCAGCATTAAATAAAGGCCCAGTATAAAAAACAACACACGCACGCGCACACACACATACACACACGCACACATACACACAGAGAGAGAGAGTACTCTCCCTTCACACACAACAAGAGGATCCTTCATGGCAACCCTAAAGGCTATCAGGCATGGAAGCTACTTCAGGCCAGCTGCTGTGACCTACTGGTCAGGGCAGAGAAAAATAAGACACCCACAGTAGCCTAAAGCAGAGCCACCAGCCTCTAAGCAGCTCCATGCTTCATGGATCTATAGCCTCAAGCATCAAGCTACAGCAGAGCCACCAGCCTCTAAGCAGCCTCATGCGTCATGGATCTATAGCCTTAAGCTAAAGCTAGTGGCTCCAAACGACCTGATACACAATGAAAATGGTGACCATACAACAACATGCACAATCTTGTCTGCAGGAGAAACAGTTGACTGTATGAAATGGATTTGTTTATATATGTGGGCTTGAAACTGTTGACAGACACTTGCTTACAGGCAGACAAACACACACACACACACACACACACACACACACACAATGTTTGGTGAGGTTCTTAAGACCTACATGCTAATACACAGGGGCAGGCTGTGCATGGGATGAGGAATGTATTTTCTCCGAATATACTAAATATACGAAAATCTCTCTGTGTTGTCCACACGCATGGTGCAGGTGACTTACAGAATGTAATAGGACAACCAGGTGTCCCTGACTTATTTTAATGATACTGACTGTAGAAATAGAAATGTTCCTGGTCCCCAGGGAAAATTCAGAGAAAAGTTCCAGATTTTCATCTCAAAGGTCTGGTCACCTTTGTAAATAGTGAATATAACATTAAAAGATCTTAAGGTAAATTTCTCTGTCATTTTTAATGTAACTACAATGATACCAGGGTTCAGAGCCAGGCAAGTACATCTGCTCCTGATTGCATTTCACTATATGAAACCATGTTTAATAACCTGTGGTCAATGCATGGGTGTGGTCGACACGCAGGTGCAGTCAGTAGTTAGTTATTAGCACAAAACCGTTTGCGATTGTGAGAGAGAGAGAGTTTGCTGTTGATGCTGCTGCTGCTGCTGCTGTAGCAGATGGTAAAATAAATAATAATCTATACTCTTTTGGTCCCATGAGGGAAATTCACGATGACAGTAACAACAGTGATGATGGTGATGGCTGTGTCAGATTTTGTGAATTGGAGTTTGGAGAAGCTGAAAGAATAAGTTCTAAGTTGAGTGGAAACACATCTCCCTACATATAGTCAGAGCAAATGTTTTCCCTCACAGTGACTTCATGCCATTATACTGTAGCAGGCAGAGATTTTGGGCCACATTAACAACAGGATATTTTAAACAGATGTGCTCTCCAGAAGCACGTACAATCCTATGAGCTCACCTACTCTCTCTCTTTGTCCGCTCTCTGCTCACAGACAGGGACCAAATGTTTGCAAAGAAGAAAAAAAGCCATTAGAGTTATGTAAGGACTGAATGAGCAAAGTGTCTCTAGTTCTTTGACGAGAGTTTTTGTCTTTCTCTGGCTTCAAGTCTTCTCTTCTATTGACTCTCTGAAAAGAGTATTTCAGTCCCAACTCCAGTCTCTTTCCCTTTTCTCTATCTCTCTCTCTCTTTCTCTCTCTCTTTCACTCTGTCTCTTCCTCAGTCACTGTTCTCAGTCTCTTTCTATCGTTTCTCGTTAAATGATCTCATTATGATTCTATCCATCCACGGCATGTTGCTCTCATTATGTCCACTGATGTTATGTAACTTCCTGTCCTCTGCGTCGGGATTACTTCAGACTTGGGACCTCCTAAACCTGGGATTGGGTGAGGAGTTGGTTAAACAATCTCTGTGACATTGGATGTAATTGGCTTTCAGACATGCACAGACACATGGATTTGGACTCTGTGTGTGTTTTAAGTGTTTGAGTTTGTAAAGGATCAAAAATATTTTTTTCATACAGAGTTTTGGTCCCACAATCTTATCTATTAAACTTGTTGTAAACCTTGTATTTGCAAAGAGACTGAAAGCTTAACTTCTAATCACAGCCCTGTGGTTTGAGCTGACTGAGTGCTGTCACTAGGAAGAAAAATTAGAGAATTTGGTACAACATATACTGAATAGTGAACTGGCAGCTTTAAATGAGACCTCATGCCTACCATTCAATTTCCCATGCAGAATAGCAGGAGTTTATATAGCTTATGGACTACTAGCAATGGGATTGGGGCTAAATGCTAGCCTACACTGATGTGGCAGCAGTTGTCCAACACTAAAAGCTCATAGACTATCAATTCATTAGCGACATGATAGTACTGGCAGTGACATTGAAGTAGCGTAAAACCAAAGTCTGCATGTGACATCTGACATCTGACAGGGAATTCAGGGTAATGGTGAAGGATCGACTGCCATTCATGCCTTACGCTGCCTTTTTTCATATGTAGGTCTACACTTGATGGAAATGAAAATCTCATTGCTCACAGCTAACTTCAAAGAGTGAATGAGTAAAAGAACGAACAGAGGGAGAAAAAATAAAAACAGAGTGTGTCCTGTCTCGCTCTTACACAGTTTTGTGTCGTCAAAAGGCTTAAATCAAATTTAACCTGAAACTAAGTTAGTTTGTTAGCATCTCCATCCATTTAGCAGCTGCTAGGAGCAGATTAGCTGCATTGCATGAAAGCAGAGGAATCCAAGCTTCACACAAACTGATTTTTCCCTGAGGAAAGGTGATTCTTGGGTACAGTATCTCACTCACCATGTACAGTCCAGATGTCTCTCGGACGGCCAGGTGTGAAGCGCTGGTCTGACCCCACAGACACAAAAGCTGAGGCCTCTTGGGATGGCACACAGAGGGAGGTGCAGGAGAGGTGGAGAGACATCTGGGAAGCCTTGCCTTTCTTCTTTCTCTTCACGATTTCCACTTTTGATGCATGAGGCATCACACTCAATAGTGTGAAAGGAAATGAGAGTAGTTTGTGTGTGTGAGAGAGAGAGAGAGAAGTGTGTGTTTATACAAGCGAGAGTTAGTGGTTGCGAGCTGCAGTGAGCAAGCCTGTGTCCATATGTCTTCACGTCCAACTGCGTCCTTTGTGTGTGTGTGTGTCATGTCATGTTTCCCAGAGTGACGGCTGACATCTGTATGTATGCAACTCTCCATCATGTGCTGTGATTAGATCTCTGATTAGATATATGAACTCGGCCCTCCGGCACGGATTAATCTCTGCTCTTCGTTCACCTCCTTCTACATCCTTAATCTCCTTGCTGAGACACTGTCCCCCAGCTCAGTAATCCTTCCACCTGTCGCCCCTTGGATTCGTACGGGGGTGGAGGTAGGTGGACGAGGGGGTATAGGTGTTTAGTGCACACATGAGATAGCAGCAATATTAGCTCTTTGGCTCTTCACAAACTCTCCCCGCATCTCCCCCCAACCTGTGATCTGAGGACAATAGGTGAGCCTACCATATGGCGCCTGTAACTCCAGCATATAGTTGCGGTGTTAGTTTGCATTCGCTCGTGTGGAGGCCCATCCATCACTCTCTTAGTCTTCTCCTCTCTCTCTGTCTCTGTGGGGAAAGGTTAGATCCATGTTGCTGATGATGGAAGTCTGATGTTTAAATGGTGAACTTGTTTTCTGTACCACTGAGTTGCATGTACAGTATATAGTAAGCGGGGCGGGGGGGGGTCTCTCTCGCCTGTCGTTCATGTGGAGCACATGCAGTGGCCCGGTGCTTTGAAGCGCACATTTACTCAGTGGCCCGGGCGTCTGTGCAGAGCATTTAATGAGGTGACTGGAAACTCTGATGGAGCTTCTATTACAGGCCCTTTTACAGGCCTGCCACTGTAGGATACGCCACACTGGGAAAGCCAAACGGCCCAGAGAAAGAGAGAGCGAGTGCCGAACAGCTGCCTTTTACGGCTGTAGTGACACACACACACACACACTCTCCCACAGGTTAAACAAACATGCCATTACCAAGGCCACACTCTCATGAAGATACAAGGAGACCTGACGCTGTTGCAGTGGTAGGCAGCAGCTTGGTATTAAGAGGTACACAGCGGTAGGGAGTAATCATACAGTCAAATAAACATCTTGGTAACAATGGAATATTCTCCACTGTTACATCAACGATTAAAGATTAGAGTGGTATTGAGTAAAAACTCAAACCTAGGTTTTGATGCCTTCATCCCCATGTGATCTGGATTATATGGGATACAGCTGTCTTTACTGTCAGTGAAGCACTTATGTATGTGCTTATGTTCAAAGGGCTAGGCCTAATCTCTGCTGCTGTTTCTTTCTTCAAATGTACGGCTGGTATGAACGTACCTAAACCTCAACTGAGTTAAATGCAGAGGAGATCTTTGATTAGAACCCCTTGTCAGTCTGAGTGATTAGTTAATTGATCACGGCCAGGGGGGGTAAGTTATGATGATTCCAAGGGCCTGGCACTGATAGGGGGGCCTAGAGAACATTTTAATATTATAACCAATGTTTGAGAGGCCCAAAATAATTTTCATAGGACCCAAAATTTCTAGCGGCACCATTGATCACGGCTTTTGTAAGAACTTAGTAGTAGTACAGTTACAGAAGTACAGTTCAATAATGCGCTTGAAAGTTTTTTTATTAGGGGAATTCCTCATGGAGAGCAGCTCGTGGAGCTAAAAAATGACCCCTGAACTCAGCAGCGGCTCTCTCAACGCTGTCCGCCACAGGGTGAGGCCAAGCGCGAATGGGCAAGTTTCATGGCCAAGGCCACGGCAAAAACAATTCGGTCCACCGCGGTCCTGAGGAAATGGAAAAATATCTCATATTTCTGGAGGAATTCTGCCTTGTCCTCCTCTTTCTGCTCTTTCACACACCTTCACCACCCACCCCCACCTCCATCTGTCAGGGCTGAAACCATCATACAATTTAGCCCTAGCCCAGGTGCTACTGCCGCCACCACTTCGGTTTCTGCTGTTGATTTTAACCAGCTCTTTGGCCCTCATTGTAATTGCTGATTAGCATGGAATTGGCAAGCATGTATCCAAGAGTGAATATCATCAGATCCGGATGCTGCCCCCCCCCCCCCCCCCCAAACAGCCACAGACACAGACACACACATACACACAACACCCCCAAACCC
Organism: Tenualosa thibaudeaui; assembly: GCA_027481765.1. Classification (NCBI taxonomy): domain Eukaryota; kingdom Metazoa; phylum Chordata; class Actinopteri; order Clupeiformes; family Clupeidae; genus Tenualosa; species Tenualosa thibaudeaui. The sequence goes on along the minus strand of JAIFZK010000001.1, from coordinate 5,195,606 downwards.
TCATTTTGCGATGGAGCTGTTTGGTTAAGGTTCCTCGGCCTTCCACTCCCCTTTTCTTGTGAAGCTGCCAAACTCTGGTTTTCATCAGTGCTGCTGAGGGAGAGATGGAGAGATAGAGAGAGGGAGAGAGAGAGAGACGGCGGAGTGCGCGTGTGGACACCCTGGAATGCAAGCTTGGAATGCCTGAGTTTTAATGTGGTTTTGATATCTGTGCATTCATGCATAGCGATAAGAAGCCAAAGAGGTATTACGACAGCGACTCCTCCACTCAGAAGAACAGACTTCAGGGCCTGGCGTTTACTCAAGGGTCGTGAAATCAGCTCTGAAGTTTTTCAGCTGTTCATAGATACAACATATGTACCAGGACCCGTATACCTTTTTTAAAATTAATTTTCACAGAGAGTGTATTATTTGGAGTACGCTGATGATTTGAATAAATGGTTCTGGGGCCGGGATGTGAGTTATGCAGATGGAATCCTGGGAGTACTTATGAATCATTCTCAATCATCTTCTGCCTCGGGGTCTTTGAATCTATGTGGCTGTCCTTGTGTCTGTGTCCACACTGTCTGTGTTTGGGGAGGTGGGGTGGCTCAGTGTGGGGTGGGGTGGCTCAGTTCTATTCGCATGCACACAGGAAAAAAGTGAATAATGACTTTGTCATCATCCTGGTCATTTGTCATGGATTAATGGATGATCCTCCTCATTAACCTTATGTGCCTCTGATCCCTTATAGAAGTAAGAGAGAGTGGCCTCTAATCCCTTGTATTAGGTGTCTTGTCTGCCATTTCTCTTTTTTCTCCATCTTTCACTCACTTGCTCTCTCTCTCCCTTCATCTCCCTTTTTCTTCTCTGATCACGTTGTTTGTAAATTTGTCTCCTTTATCTCCACATCAGTGCTTACATCTGAGTCTTCTTTTGAAGATGTGTTATGAGTGGAAATGTCAGTGTTTGTCAACGAGGTGGTTTGTGCACATGTTTTAAAGCCTTCCATCTGTGCCCGTCTGTTTGGAGCTCTTTCTCAAGCTCTTTGTGCTTGTGTTTATCTCTGTGTGTGAGTGTGTGTGTGTGTGTGTGTGTGTGTGTGAGAGAGAGAGATAGAGAGAGACAGCGATGGAGGGAGTCAGAGTCTGGCAGCAGACTCTGTTGTTCCCTGGCCTTCTACCCGCATGTGGCTGATGAAGTGCCCTGTGTTTTGTATCCTCTCCTCCTGCCTGTTATTAGCTTGGCCTCCACTCTCCATCTCCTGCATGTGTTCCATGGGCCTTTGTTTCTGCAGCTTGGCTCGGCCATGTCCCGTCACTGTGTCCCCATGTTCCATGGCCCGATGTTCCGTGGTTCCCCTGCCGTTGTTCCGTGATTTGTTCCGTGCCCGGTGTTCCCGCTGCCTGCCCGCCTGCCAGCCCATGTGCTCGCGCCTGCTATCCTCTGGAGATCGACGCCCCAGTGGCCGCTTCCTCTTTCCTCTCCGACAGCCAGGCCACTCCACAGATCTTCCTGCTCTCCCACTTCTGTCACATCAGCACTAAACAAAACAGCTGCGGCAACAGCAGCATTCTAGAACACCACACCACACAGCGGTTATTGATAAACTCATAGCCAAGAGCTGAGGTAGTGGGTATGGTAAAGGTCTGTAAACAAAAAATACACTGAAATCACACTTGCAGTACAGGGTGTGTGTGTGAGCATGCGTGTTGTACTAAAATGATATAATACCCTTCACTTAACTCTTATACTTAATCTCTCTTTTTCATACAGGACTTTTATTACACTATTGCACTTTCAACTTAAAATAGTGCAGTTTTTATGTTAGCAATATGCACTCTTTGTTAGTTTCTTTCATTGTGTTGTAGCTTGAATGTTATCCTCCTTTGTAAGTTGCTTTGAATAAAAGCGTCTGCTAAATGCTTAAATGTAAATGTATGTTGTTCCAGGTCACTGAATGCTGTCAGACAAGGAGAAGTATATTGTGCAAACAAGTAAATAATATATATAATAATATAATATATAATAATAATATAATAATAATAAATAAATAAATGTAATTTAACCACACCTAAGTCAAGGAATTGACTATAACAAGCTCTCTTTCTTACATTATTCAACGCCATCTTGTCTGAACCGGTCCCCTCTATTGTTTCAAGAACAGTCGATTATATCAAGGGAATAATTAACCCAATAGTTGTTTTACTCATCCATAGTCCTGTTTACAAACAGTGCAATATGATGTACTGCATTTAGCATTTAGCATTGAACAATGGCCGACCTCCAGTGTGTTGTATGATGGTAAGCTTTGGTCCGCTGAGAATCAGATAATCACTGGTATCAGTGTACTCATTGCCTTGCATTCATGCACCGTTAAGACTCTGGGCCTGATCTGGTGCATGCCAGTTTTCCTCCGAGTCATTTCCATTTCCAGGCTGTTGACATTAGCAGTCATCCTGGTGTATTTATAGCTTGGGGAGATAGCGGAGAGTGGTCGAGGAGGTTCTTCTCTTCCTCCCCGCCGTCCCACAATTCCCCTGGCACCGGGAGCTTGAGGAGGAGCACATTCCTCACAGCATCAGGCTCTCAGGTGAAGAGACCTCCCTCCCTTCCTCCCTCTCCTCCTCACACTGTGTGTGCCGGTGCAGAAAGTGTATCACAGATGTCTGCCCTTTCACTGTGTCTGTCTCTGTGTGTGTGTGTCTGTGTGTGTGTGTATGTGTTTACATTGCATAAGGAACATTTTGCATTTGCTGTCCTTTGAAGCTGACTAGTACTTTACCTACGACCTTACCTGCGTGTCTGTCTCTACCAATGAGTCCTACAGTCGGTCATAAATGTGATTCTGAGAAGTAAGAGGTTTATGTTTAATCAGACAAGGCTAGTAGTATGCACTTATCTGTCGGGGAAAAAACTATTGCGGTCTGCATGTGGCCTGTGAAGAGTTAAGTCTGTGTGTTGGGATCTGAAAAGATTGTGTGTGTGTGTGTGTGTGTGTGTGTGTGTGTGTGTGTGTGGCTGGTAATCTGGCTGCAGGAATGCAGTGAGTACAGACTGTTAAACACTCCCCTCCTCTCCCTCTGTGTGTGCCACACAAAGACCGCTTTGTTCTGCACTCCCTCAACCCCCCCTCTCTCCCTCGCTCCTTTTCTCTGTCTCTCTCTCTCTCTCTTATTGCTCTCTCTCTTTCTCTCTCCTCCCTCGCTCCCTTTCTCACACATACTCCTATATACATGAACCCTCTTTTTCTTTCAATTTCACTCTCCCTCTTTCTCACAAACACATACACACACACACACACTACATTTAGTTCGAAACTTGTTCTCTCCATCTAGCTCTGTCTGAAAATCTGTAGTCAATTGTTTGCTCTCTCTTTCTCTCTCTTGGAAAGACATTTTTTTCTCTCCATATCTCTTCTTGTCTGTCTGCCTGTCTGTCTGCCTGTCTGTCTGTCTCCGCTTTGTGCTGCAGCTCTCATCTGTCCCTCAGCGCTGAGGAATAATAAAACCGTGGCAAAAATGGGAAGAAGATTCTAGAAAGCAAAACAGCCACTGGACAGAGGCCTACAAAAGCAGCTTGCATAGATATGTTACAGCTGTATAGACACATTACAATGTTTCAGCTCCATATACAGTATGTCCCACTGCATGAAGCCCCACACTACAGGCACCAGAGCTCCATGGAACTGAGGTTTTACACAGCCGCTACAGTAGTAGTCCCACACTGGAGTTGCTGGAGCTTTTTTTTGTGTGTGCGAGCGTGCGTACGTGTGTGTGTTTGAGTGTGAGAGAGAGAGACTGTTTCACTTGCATTTCACCAGGTGTACAGTGCTTTCTTCAGCTGATGTGTGGTTGAATCTGCTAAAGTGATCAGCCCTGCTTCAAAGCCCCCCCCCCCCCACCCCCCACCTCTCTCTTGCTTTCTGTCTCTCTCATTTCCAGTCCTTTAAATGTCTCTGATGTATGCTGCCATCACAGCTGCTGCTTAGTATTCTGTCCTCACGCCCACCAACACACATGCACAGACATACGCGTCTTTCCTGCAAGTTCCATTTGGTCTTTGGCTTATAGGCAACTGTGTGTGATGGGTGTCTGACTTACTGAATGAGAGTCTAGTCAGCCTTCACCTTTAAAACTCTCCGTTGGGTGCTGGAGAACACTCCACTCCATATTTGAATCCCATAAAGTCACAATCACAAGTGTGCCTGAAGCTTGTTGAGCGTTTTTAGATGTAACACAAACACAGACTAGCATATTAAAGCATGACATAAAACTCAATCTAATTGATGCTTATAAAAAAAAGATTTCTCAGCCTGTGGCAAGACTGTGAGTTAACTTGCCACTAATACTATTGCAAATATGTAAACACCAAGTCTGAGGCTGAGTAAAAAGATAGTCCGTAGGCCTGTTATTGAACTCTTTGTCACTGAACTAAACTCATTAATCCATTTACAAAACTATTAGTCCTTTGAATTAGTCCAGACCGAGTCACAAAACTGGGTCTGGACTACTTCTAGATAAGCACGTTTACCTTTTATGTTTTGTCGTTAGTTGCTCAGTTACAGTATAGGGCTCTTATCTGAGTATTGCTGATTAAGCATTGCATTAGACTTGAGGTTTGAAACCAGTCTCAACCTGAATGCAGCGCTCTTTTACTCAAGCTCAGAGCGACACCAACCCCGATCCCATGACATGTTATTGTAATGCAAAATAAATATGCCAGAATCTTCAGCAACAAATGACTTTTTTTCTTATGATGGCACCTGTTGCCTGGTCAGATCTCTGACTAATATTGGCTAATATTACAACAAATCTCTCCAAAAGTGAGTAGTTTTGCGATCCACTCACTCTGGAGTGCACTTTGTATTTCCTGTTTTATAAAGAGGCGGGGTTAGGGGGATTTGAAAGCATTCTCATCCTGCTTACTAGACCTCATTAACTTTGTTTATGCCAAAGCTTTCAGTTGTACAAGAGATTGACTGTAAACCATGGAAACTGACACACTTTTTCTGTCTGTCCCTCTTAGCAGAATCAAATGACTTTGTTACAGCGACTGTCAGAACCTCCAACATCTTGTGCATAAGCCATCATTGATCCTGGATAAAGGCATAGAATGCTTTTAGGATGAACGCCTGTGTGTTTTAATTAAAGAGTCGGTGGAAAGTGTTTTGCAGCGGCCGGCCTCTGGTTTCTGTGGGGCTTCTGTGGAGGTTAGATGAGGTGCATTGGACTGGGGCAAGGAGACTTGGCTTTGGCAGCATGGATTCCTCATTAGGAGATTGAGAATTGGATGGGCGGAAAAGAGTGCAAAGGGACAAGGACAAGAGAGGAAAACAAAGGGATCAGTTGGTCTTTGATTGGAGGTGACTTGTGTTTGGTTGTCCTTTTTTTTTCTTTTGTTTCTTTTCTTTTTGGGGGGGGGGTTCTTCCGTCTGACATGGTCAGAACAATGCAGCAGGCCAGTCAGTGGAAACTGCAGTCTGATGATTTCCTCCCTGCGGGATTACTGGGGGGTGGGGGTGGTTGGGTTATGTAAGGCTGCTCCACAAACACACACACACACAAGACACTCTACTTGTCTCTACCTCCACAGGTCTTAATTGGAATAGTCATGTAACCTGGCTTTTGGAGGCAGCCACACACACCTACACAGACATACAGGCACACACACACACACACACACACAAAACACACACACAGGGAGAGATGGGCCTCAAACAAACACATCCGCAGGAAACAGGGAAATGGGCTTTCTGATAACTGTCTGCTTTCTCTGGCATGACTTACAATATTAGTGGGGGCCTTACTTCCATGAACTGGCCATTGTGTGTGTGTGTGTGTGTGTGTGTGTGTGAGTGTGAGAGAGAGAGAGAGAGAGAGAGAGAGCAACAACCTCCCATTATGGACCCACAGATAAACATGAAAGGATAGTCCTTGGCCAGTTGGCTGACTCAGTATTTCCAACTGGCAGGCAGGTCTGAGGGTTGATGGTATGTGTGTGTGTGTGTTTGTGTGTGTGCATGCATTTTTGTGTGTGTGTGAGGAGGGGGCTGCTTTTGCGAGAGGTGCCATGGGAGAGTACTGTGAATCTTGGCCCGCTGAAGCACTCTGACTCATCACGTGCAATCGGACGGCATCTGGAAGCCCTTTCCCCACTACCACCACCACCACCACCACCATCGCTGCTGCTGCTAGCTAGCTAGTAGGAATAACTCCCAGGACTCTGAGAGAGGAAATAAGAAAGAAAGGAAGAAGGAAAGAAAGAAAGGAATGGCAGAAAGAGAGTAGGGAAACAGAGGAGAGGGTGTGTGTGCTGGACTCTGAAAGACCCCTGTAATTTAGCAGTTTGATTTGATTATTTGTGGGGTTTGTGTTGGCTTGGGGCTTGCTGGCCCAGTTCTGGGAGAGAGGCGGCTCTGGAACGCCACAGAGCTGCAGTGGGGGTATTGCGTAAGACTCGCCGCAGGCTTCGAACAGCACACGGGGAGAGAGAGAGATGGAGGGAAGGGGAGATGGAGAGAGATGGAAGGTAATGAGTAGAATAAACATGACAAGAAGGGTCAAGAAAATGTGTAGAAGGGGATCTTGAGATAATTGTGAGAAGAGAGGACAGAAAGAATGCAGGAAGAGAGAGACTAAGGATTGTGGGATTGAGAGAGGTGGAGAGAGGGAGGTGGAGAAAGTGGGAGGGAAAATCTGTCGAACACACCCCGACCCCCACCCCTTTTCAGCCACTCTTGTGCTCTCCAGCTCCCACAGCCGCAGAGTGTGTGATGAGGTGTGGCAGAGAGGTGAGGGCCAGAGAGGGCGCTGAAACTGAAGGGGGCCCCTGGCTGCCATCCACCTGCCTGTCAGATCGGGCCTGTTGGTCTCTGTGGGTTGCTCTAGATCACAGCAGGTTTAGCAGGAATGGCCAAGACCAAATGGCACCTCTCCTCTCCTCTCCTTTCCGTCTCTCTCTCTCTCTCTCTCTCCCTCCCCTCCCTGCAGCTCGTCTCCGTTTGGCAGTCTCCTAAAAGCCGTAAACCATTCCTCAGCGACTGACTGTTGTGTTTTTAATGCTGTTGGAGGAGTTGAGTGTTTTAGTCGGTGCACAGAACTTTCTAGTCAAATCCTCCACCATTCTCTTCCATCTTCTCCATCATCTCCATTACTCTCTTAACATTCTCTTCCTGATTTAGCCCTTGAAAGTTTCACCCCACAGAGGGCTTTCATGGATGAATCTATTGTATGAATAAAACCCATCATCTTTGTGGTGGCTCTGTTGGTTGGGCAAACAATATCTGCATTTTGCACTGATAAAGGTAGGTAAAGACTCTGTAGGCCTGATAGGTAAAGACTGTAGGCCTGAATTTCATCCTACCCCATTGCAGAACACTGTAATGGAAGTGGGTCGTATTTGCAGTCGTCTGTGTCTGTGTGTGTGTGTGTGTGTGTGTGTGTGTGTGTGTGTGTGTGTGTGTGTGTGTGTGTGTGTGTGTGTGTGTGTGTGCAAGTGCTTGTGCGTGTATGTGTGTGTATGTGAGTGCGTCAGTGTATGAGAGAAAGAGAGAGAGTACAAGAGTGAAGCGAAGTGTGTCACTTGCAGATCCAGGCAGCCTAGAGAGGTGGATACTGTAGCCTCCCTCCTGTGGGCCTGGACAGCTAGCAGTGGGCTCCAGACTGCAGCTTGGGGCCTCTCTACAGAGAACTCAGTGTACCAAAGCAGTCAGATGGAAAATGCATCTCACATGAACCCACCCCCTGCACACATACACACACACACACACACACACACTCTCTGTCTCTTTAACTCAGAAGCACACACTTGCCCTCTGTAACTCACATGTACACATTATCAAACATATACACTCACACAGACACATAGACACATACACAGCCTCTGTACACATTCATACATGTGCGTGCACATTCACACACACACACACACACACACACTCTCTCACTCTGGGCCTGCAGAGGCAGAACTCAGGTCAAGTCCAGCCAGCGACTTGTCAGAAGAGTGTTTTATAGCTGTGCTTATCTGGATATGCAGACGACGGCTGGATTCTGGAACGTGTTGAGAGCATTGCGTAGACGTGACGTCATGGAAACTCCAGCAGCACTTTTGAGTAAATAAAACTTCTCACCAGAAGTCGACATTGATCTCCGTTGGTCTGTCTCATTTGCTGGGCTGTATTTGCTTTCTTGACTTCTAGCCATTTTCGTGCCTCTCATCCCCATCCCCCATTTCACAGCGCATGTACCATATACCAACAAAAGTGAAACTTCTGCATGCCAAATTCACCTTATATGCATGCTTGAATCCATTCTGAATGCCCACCATGGTCAGTTAAAGGTGGTGTTAGTGTCAACAGACACTGTTGTCTGACACAGCATCCACTGTATTTGAGCCAAGGGCCAGAAAAAACATGCTAGAAAGGTAGGTCATCCTTTCTTTCAATGTTCTGGGAGAAACTGTGTTATTTTTTGGAGGACAAGCTCTCACCACCAACTTTGATGAAGGAGAGTTGGCAGATTGCGAGGATTATATTAATGTCATTGTAAAAACAAAAAAAAGTTACAAAGCACTTAGCATCACTACCGGTACCTACATGTGTGTGATTGCAGCTAGCATCTCATGGGCAAAAGTAGACTCAATGCTCTATCGTTCTGCCAATTAATTGCTAACATTGTTATAATTTGGAGGACCTTCAGCTCGTGTCAGACAATAAGAAATTAGATTTATTTTAAATGTCAGCACATGCACTGTGGCACTCTCTCAAGGCCTTTTTTTCCTGGAGTCCAGGCAAGAGATGAGGGCCAAGCTTTCCGGCTGCCCTACCGTGTGGGACAGCTGTTTCTTCAGGACCAGAGTGAAAGTGTGGCCGCCACTTGAGAAACACAAGCTGTGTTAGGCTCAAACATAGTTTCCATTAGTTTCTCGTCATGTGTTTTTGTCTTTCTTTTTTTGCGCTTACTGGCTACTTTGTAGTTACCATGCTGAACCATGCTGATGAGTTGTGTTTACTTAACCATTGTCCAGTGGAGACAGTATCGCTGTAAATTGTATAAAAATGTTTTGAAACATTTTCTTGTCAGCATTTAGTTTCATCTGTGCCGTGAAAGGGTATGTGTTGTAGGGTAGATTGTTGACACAATACCCAAGTTAAACTAGCTCTTGCCAGTATTATTGAACTGCTGGACTCTCAGGCAGGGTGTGACTTTGTCCTGCAACTGAAAAGACTGTGACTTTGGTGATTACATGTTTTGTCTCCACATATATATGGGCATATTTCCCACCATTCTATTGAGCACCTAGGCGGGAGGGAGGGCAAACTCTCAGCATCACTATCAGTTAGTATTTCCTCTCTCTCTCTCTCTCTTTCTCTCTCTCTCTCTCTCTCTCTCTCTCTTCCTTTGTCTCTCTAGTCGTCAGAGATAGTGAGCCAGCTGAAGATGGGCAGGCGACGTGCAGCATCCATCACAGGCGACTCCGAGCCACTGTGGCTCCCCAGGCTACTCTGGTAGCCTTCCTGATCGGACAGAGAGTCGGGGGGGCAGGGCACAGTGGGTGGACGCAGCATCAGTGGGTCGGCCAGGCCTGAGCCGAACAGCTGGGCCAGCTCCTGGCTGGGGAGGGCAAAGGGATCACTGCTCTCTCTCTTTTTCGCTGTCAGACCCTGAGGGTGAAATCAAGAGAGTCCAGTGGCTACAGTTGCGACGGGAAGATCAGGAGCTCAAAGGATTATGGTGTTTAGCACTGTTGTGGTTCTAAACCACAGGAGACAGTTAAATAACCATCTCAGCTAATTTGTCCCCCCTTCTCCCATCCACCCCCATCCCGTTGTGTTGTGTTTTCCAAGGAAATACGAGAGAGGCAGAGATGTCATCGCAAGGTACTGATCCAGGCCTGCATCCTATCTGTGTGAGGACAGGTTTTGATTACATACTGACAAGAACTATGGCGATGACACCCTCCACCACGGGCAGGTGTGATAAAACAGGCGTGTAAGATGGCCAGGAGCTCAGCCTCTGGTCAGTAGCCACTGGACTGGGGTTGTTCTATCTGTGGATGACTCGGGAAATAAATCCTTCACAGACATCAAAAGACACATTAGAGACACTAGATCCAGACTCTTTAGAGTTTATCCTGCATGACAACAAAACAAGTTTGAGGGGATTAAGCATCCAAATCACACATAGTTATTGGGTTTACCGAGAGTAGAAGCAAGTATAGCACGTGTTCAGCAAAGTGTATGGTGTGTATGGTCAGTTCAAAAGATGAAAGGATCCCAGATGAATGGTAAAGTGAATCAAAATCGAGAGAAGTGTCAGTGGATATAAGGAGTCACAAAGAAGTGCTTAGTGCAGATATTCATTCATTCATATTTAGGATACATCTTAGCATTATACAGTTATGGGATCTTTAACTCTTTGCATGGTACTGTAGAGGCGTGCTGGTGAAAGGGTTTATGGGGAATTTGGTAAGGGGTAGATCTGTTCACCTAGATTTGTTTAATGTGAGACACCACGTCTGTGGGTTTTATGTAAATCTGTAGGAAGATGGGATTAGCATGAGATGATTAAAGGTTGAGAATTACACTTAGTATGACTTAGGTATATAGACTTACTATGGTTTAGTCCACCACCAGAAAACCAATGTTAGTCCTTTTTGTTTTCATATGCCTGCATTTGTTGGTCATTGATTTACAGCTTCACTAGGTGTCAACAAAAGTAAACCAAATCTTTAACCAGATCTGATGTGTGTGTGTGTGTGTTTTCTGTGAAAGCAAGCAATGCTGTCAACACTCTTCAAAAATATCACAGCAGTTAATACAATTGCAAATAGTCGTTCTTTTTAGCGCTTGTAAACAAGAGTCAGTGAGTTAGTTTGCCATACATCTGTCAATTAGGCCATCAAGTTAAGCTTAACATACTACATCAAGTTAGTTAAAGTTAATCTACCATATTGTTACAACACTCTCTGACTTATTGTCTTTAATCTGTGTATTCACTACAAGGAACTGGCTAGTACAGTATTTCTTTTTTTTATTCAGGTTTAGAGACTGGCAATGATTTGAGCCTTTTCCAACCAAGCAAGTTCAAGAAATGCACATAAAGGAATTACAGCAAGTAACACGTGGGAGTTCTTTGACCCGAGGCAACAAGTCTTACTAGTCCTTTTTTTCCCTTCAGAAGTGTTTGTCAACAAGAGCATAGAGAACACATGCCATCATTACAGCCCTCCAGTTCCCATATATGGATGCCACTTGACAGTGCTGAAGGCTGTGTTCGCCTCGTTAAAAAGTGTAGGCGCTAATCAGCTACACCAGCTGCCAGCCTGCAGAGCAGAGCACACTGAAGCTGGTTAGGGCTATCTGGTTAAACATTTGCTGGAGAGTGCTTTAACAGAACAGTTTAGTGGGCCCAAGGTGACACGTGGACAGGGGTGTAGGGTTGGGTCGGGCCAGACAGGGTTAGTGGAACATTACCTAAAGCATGCCGTCTGCTGTAAAAAAAAAAAAAAAGCATCAGTTGGCTACTGATTGACAGCTGTAGCATTGGTCTTTTCATGTATGGTGTCACTCACTCTCCTCACCTCTCCTCAGACAAACAGTGAAACTCAGGTTTGGTTGCCATGACTCCTGTTCTCATGACTCCTCTACCTTAAAAGGAAGTTTTGCTGATTAGTTGAACAATGGTTGTAACCCCCGGTTAAACAATGGTTGCAACCTCCGATTGCAGTTTTATACACAAACCAGCCATATGCATCACTTAAAGGATTTGTTAAGGACTACAAATAAATTGACATAATGAACAACTGTTTGTGTAGTCATGAATATACAACTATATGAGGAAATTGTAACAAACCGCACTCTGGCGCTTCTGGTGTGTTTGTACAATGAAGCCTCTATTAATTTCAACAAGTCAGTGGTTTGATTTTAATGGTTTTATTTCCTGACTTTCCCAACCAGCATTATGTAATATGAACCCATTCCACCCTTGCTCGAGCAACCCTCAACCCTAATAAATAGTAAACACCACATTTGACCTTTTGAGCAAACCTCAAATGAGCCACCACACACACATACACTCTAGTCTTTTCATTAAGCTCCTCAAAACAACTGGCTTGTCCTTAGTTCAAAGGTCAAAGTTGAACCCAAATGCTAGAGCTTAAACACAAGGAGCACGGCAGTTGACTCCCTGTCCTCAGCCCTAAAGCTGAAAGGAAGAATAGTAAGAAGAGGAAAAAAAAGAACTGATGAAGTGTTGTTCAACTCCAGTCCTATATACACACACACACACACACACACACACACACCCCTCCCAGTTTATTCCCAGGCTGCTCATATGGTCACCCTTAAAGGCATAGCTACCCAGAACAACTCTGATTCTAACAAGCCTGAACTTTGATTGCTCTCAGATTCTTCATTTTTACGTTACATTTCCAGTAATACTAAAACAACTTCAACATATATTAAGTCAGCTTTGACGCATAGGTTCACATGTATATAAGCATGACCACAAAATGAGTTGTTCACACAGCTTATGAAAACTCTTGGTTAAATGTAATAAGCCTGAAGGCTAGTTGCATTGTGTTGCACAGTGTAAATATTGTAAAGCACAGTGATTCAGAATTTTCTTTTTTATATATAAATACAGTTTGTAAGGTCAGCAGGGTTTATAGTAAATCCTGTGCAGTGCATGTGATTGGAATATTTTCATTGCTAGCTTAGCACGGTTATGATAACTTTCAGTGTTTGTGGATGGTGATCTCAAAAACACAGCTTCATACAACACCTGCAGTGTTAATGATGGTATCTGTGAGAAGAGCATTACATATCATTGATAGTGTTTATGATGCTTTAAATGTTTGTGGCCCAGTGTTTTGTTATGTGCTTCATGAACTGGTCACCAAAAGGGAGAGAACAGCACTTACATCAAGTCCTTCGTCATCACCTGGTGCCATTGTTACAGTAAATGTTGATGTGAACTCTCTTCAGTGGTTCACCCCCTAAAGCTTGAAGTGCATTCAGATTTGGAAAAAAAATGCTGTTGGAGACATTTTTCTTTGACGTTTCTGGCCAAATGTTTTTTTTTTTTTTTTTTTTTTTTGGGGGGGTCAAAAATGTCAGTTGTTTACTTGAAACTGTAAACAAAGTCACAAACAGCAAGGCAGTTGCCACAGACATTTGCTTGTCAGTTGCAAATATGCTCAACATCCCACTTAACTTCTTTCCTTGTACATCACCTGCTGGTAGGTGAGGTAAGGACACACCCCCATCCCCCATCCCACACACACACACACACATCTCTTTCGTTCAATCCATCAGCAGGAGGTTCAGACCAAATGAATCCGAGCCTGGCCTGATGGTTACTGTGGTAACAGACAGCCCTGACCCCTCCAATTTGCAACAACAAACACAGGCAACTCAAGCACTCGAGCGGGAGCAGGGCAAAAAAGGGCTAAAGCACTCGAGACTGACACACAAGTTCATCAGAGAACCGTTGGCGAGGTGCTGCGGAATAGAAGTTAGTAAGCCAATGCTCTGCTGCTCCAATCCTTCAGCCGCATGCGCCTGGCCAAGACAGACTTCCTGGCCTCACTTCCCTGGAAAACAATCTGCTTAGTGCTGGCTCTTTGGTGTGTTTTATCAGGGGCTTTGTGTGACCTTAAGGGCCAATACAGGCCCGGGAGAGTCCACCGCTTGTCTAAGAAAGCTGACTGTTGCCACAGAGAGAGACAAACTATGCAGCGGTACAACTGGCCTTGTTGTTTGCTCCCCTTGTTCCCCTTGCACAGCTGCTGCTGATGGCATACTGAAAATTCTTCCTTCCTTCCTTCTCCTTTTCCCAGTTCTCATACATCCACTCCCAACACCAACCCCAAGACTCCACATGGATAGATTTCACTTCCGTAGCAGAAGAAGATCCTCATTTAGACTCTCAAGTCTCACTGCCCAGCCTTTCCTATGGTCTCAGAACTCCCATGACTTGTATTGCTAGTGTGTTCAGTGCACTTATTTAGTAGCTAATGGCTAGCAGTTAGCTATTGTTGGCTCACAGTCAGGGCATGTTTTTGTAGAACCATGGCTTCATCACAGTCTTCCCATAAAGACAAAGTAAGGAGCTTTTTATTTTTTGAAATATGTATTTTTTATTGGTTTTAAACTGCAATCTGTCACTACAAAAATACGAAACAGGAATTAATATGCGGTGAACAGCAACTGTTGCAGAACAAAGATACTACACAGATACTTTTAATGTCAACGATGTAAACCTTATTCTAATCAACTAGGAAATATGAAACCTCTGAAATGCAAATTTTATAAAGGCACAATATAAGTGGCCTTTGGAATGTGTTGTAGAGTAGGCACTTAGCTACTGAAAGTGGTCCTGACAGACTACATCACAATTACAAACCTGTTCTACTGTTTAATCTGTTAAAATCATATCAAAGGTCTGATGCTAAAATTTCATGTTTAAAGACCCCTTTGGGAGCTTTACAGGAAATAAGTTCTTCCTGCTAATTAATCACTTCATGCTTCATGTCAAGTAGAGGATGAATGTAGCTTACAGAAATTTCAAGGTTAGCTAAATAAAAGAGTAAACTACATTCAGTGTTCTGGTGTAAAAAAAAAAAAAAAAAAGAAATCTTTTTAATTTACAAAGAAGAGGGAAAGGTGGTATATCACAGATACATTCATAGATGCTCAACTGGCATGGGCGGAGTTGATTGGTTCTCATGGAGGGGGATGTTCTACAATCATGGTTGTGATTGGTCGCCCCCACTCAAGGCAAATCCGTTTAGGAATAGGACGTATTGTCAAGGCAAACGGGTATGACAGTGACACAAAGTAACCTCACACTGCAGTCCGCATCAAGGGATGAGCAGAATAAATATTGCATTCTGTTTTTAAATTAAGATTCACTTTAAAATAAAATCAAAGTGTAGCTACAAGATGTCATTGCAGTATAATATATTAACTGTGAAAAAATAAAAACAAAAGCAGGTCAATCTTGATACAGAAGATCATAATTTAACATAAAAGAAAAAATATATTCTATCGTCATGATCCAGATAAATACAAACAAAATAAAAATGCATACAATCAGCAATAAATACATTTTGATAAGTTAAATAAGCTGTGACAAGCAAAACTTTGCGTCCAAAAGTTCTTTGAACAAAATAATAACAACAACAACAATAATAATAGTAATTATTATTATTATTATCATTAGAAATAAAGCACTGATACTATTAGAATATTATGCGGTGGTACACGGAGGAATGTCATTGATTTAATTTTTTTTAGGCCACTATGACAGTGGTGATCAATCACAACTTTCAATGCAAAACAGGGCTGTATACGAGGCCAGATGGATGACTTTTGTTGAACATGGTTCACATCCAACTTTCTGTCCCCATTAAAATTAAATTAAATATCTTTCAAAAACAATTTCACTAGTATAGCTTTTAGTATAAGGCGTCACATATTTTAGGGATTGTTGCCGACGTGATGGCAAACATAGCACTGAAGATTCTCTTTTTGTGAATCTTCCAGGTGGATTTCAAACTAAATTCAAGAAGTCTGTGTGTGTGTGTGTGCGTGTGTGTGTTTTTGTGTATGCAGGTGTGTATTCCCAAAATGGCCAGTAGAGGATGGTTATGTTGTGCTGGTCCATGTAATCCTAATGCACCCACTGACACACAAAGACATACACACAAACACATTCATGTCAGAGGAATGGTGTTTCAAGGCAATTTATGTTTCTCCATGGTTCCTTTTGGTTTACCAGTTAGCTAAATTAGGTGACCATGAAGGGCAGTGGCACTTATGATGCAGAGACACAAACACACACACTTTTACTCACACAAGAACAGACTACATGGACCTTTGCCACTCTTACACTCCTCTATGTTGCTTTCCGTTTGTCACCAGACTAAGGCAACTCTGGGACTGACAAAATCATTGTCACTTGTTGCTGTCCATACATATAAAGTGGGGAGGAATCTTGTGACCAGTAGAGTCTTGAACATTCAAGTGGGTGGCTTCAGAAAGAGGGGAGATCTGGGGAAAGGTGCGTTTATGGGGTGGGTGGTATGGGGTCGGGTTTTGAACTGCCTGATTGGACTTGATGGCTACAACAACACTGGGACACTCTGTCCTTCGGTCATCTGTAAACAAGGTCAGGAGTGGTGGGGGGCAAAGGGGAGGAAAGTGCTCTATCTTTCTTTCTCACTTCCTTTGTCTCTAGTCGTCAGAGATAGAGAGCCAGCTGAAGATGGGCAGGCGACGTGCAGCATCCATCACAGGCGACTCCGAGCCACTGTGGCTCCCCAGGCTACTCTGGTAGCCTTCCTGATCGGACAGAGAGTCGGGGGGGCAGGGCACAGTGGGTGGACGCAGCATCAGTGGGTCGGCCAGGCCTGAGCCGAACAGCTGGGCCAGCTCCTGGCTGGGGAGGGCAAAGGGGTCACTGCTGGGCCAGTCGGCAGCCAGGCTAGGTGGAGGGGTGAGGGACGGGGCACTGGGAAATCCGGCAAAACTGAGGCTGTGCTGCAGGCGGGGACGAGCAGGAGGTGGTGGAAGTGGTTGGGGCACACGCCCAGGACCACTGATGGCAGCAGAGCTGTTGGGGGGCTTTGGGCCGCAGCGCTCCTCAGCGTTGTGAATGAAATGGCAGCGGGGACCATACGGGCAGAAGCCAATGCTGTGGAAAGTGCGGCAGAGCTCGGTCTTGTACTTGGGGTGGCGGCTGAGGCTGCGCAGCTCCTGGTGCCCGTGGGCAAACTGGCACTTCTCGCCATACTTGCAAGTGCCGTGCTCCTCAAACGGGCGGCAAAGCTCCGTCTTGTAGCGGCTGGAATTTACCGGCCCAAGGCCAGGGGATGATGATGCAGCAGTGATGGTAGCCAGGGAGCCACTTCCACTGCCACCCCCCGGGGCCCGGAGACGGTCACCCGTCTCGGAGTAGCACCGCTCCCGCAGGCGCAGGTCACGAGCCCCCGGGGGCGGTGGCAGGCTCAGGGCATTGGCAGAGTGCCGTCGATGGTGGATTCCCCCGACCGAGGAGCAAGAGGAGGAGGGGGGAGAGCCCACGGCCCGTCTGTCCAGCAGGGGGCCGGTGGGAGGGGGGCTTGGGGGGATGACACCTGCGCTAGAGGGGGGGCC
Source organism: Tenualosa thibaudeaui (assembly GCA_027481765.1). NCBI lineage: Eukaryota > Metazoa > Chordata > Actinopteri > Clupeiformes > Clupeidae > Tenualosa > Tenualosa thibaudeaui. Next base: position 5,178,466 of record JAIFZK010000001.1, on the reverse strand, counting down.
ACTGAAGGTGCTGTTGAAGTTGAGCATCTTTGTGTTCTGTACACCAAAAGAAAAGGGAGAGGGGGGACGAAACAATAAACAGTCAGACTTGGAAAGTCAAATGCCACTAGACAGACTATACAAACAGTTTTTCCCCCTATAGGACATTTCAAGCATTTCAGGGGGGTATTCAAAGTAGGTTATTAAATAATGAATCTGGGCAAGTTCAAATGGATTGAAGTGGTGATCCTCCTTATACAGGAGGATCCCGTTTTCTTTACCACAACCTCCAGTTTAATTTACCCAGGTTTGACACTTACTCAATCCTCAGTACTGTACTCCAACCCACACACTTTCTACTATACTATGTAACTGAAAGTGTTGGGAGGCTAGTTTTGATGAATGCAAGCATTACATCACCGTGCACAAAGACTGATGAGCTTTCACTGTGATTTGACCAATGAATTGTAGCCTATAGCGTACAAGATTACATAATCCTGGCGATAATGTCACTTACTATTACTTTATTAAACATTGCCAAAGCTGCCATAACATTTGTTGAATTCTCAATGAACCCTATACAATGTGAAAACAGTCTGCTCTTATCCATTTAATGCCTGCACTGAAAGAACGTAAGCGCAACACATGTGGTGTTTTCTTAGCACGCCAGTGATTGAAACTAGGTTGCCAACACGTAACTAACGTTAGCTAATATGTAGCCAAGACACAGTTCAACAAACTAGGTGTAGGTCACAGGTAGCGTAGCATGTTGGAACAATAGACTCAATGCAAAACACTAAATAGTCTTCTGAACTTTTCACAGAGGCACAAAATCGTGCGTTTTTAACTGTTACGACCCAGTGGCCTTGAAAGGGAGTCCAGTAATCGGTCTGGAAGACATGCAGTACACGGTCTAAAGTGATAAACGCGTGATAGACATCAGGTCTTGACCTGTAGAAAGTGACATCAGTCAGTACAGTATGCCATTTCCCACTTTGAAACATAGGCAACATTGGCGATTTATAGGCTGAGATTACGCGCCCATACATCTGTCGTGAATCTTAAGAAGTAGAGCATACCCATCGGTCAGCAAAATACCACACAACACTGCCAGCCTTTTCAGCAAACACCATTTTAAGTTTTGTGCGTACTTGCGACATAATCGAATTAGGCCTATCTAGTACTTCAGGCACGTTTAGTCAAATTCTCAAGAGATTTCCTTTTTAACTAACTGCTGACGAACTCCATGCACTTCCGACAAATCTGCGCAAAACTTTGTGGAAAACGAGTTTGGAAAAAGACTTTACTCACCACTTCGTCGTAATCAAAGAATGCGGAGACGATGGCAGCAGCCATGGTGCAAGCTGGAAGCGAGCGCGGATTTGGTGAAAGTATGAAGTTTATAAGGCCTGATGGGTGGATTTACTCTTGGTGCGGTGTGTGTCTTTCCGTCCCGCAGAGCGCACCCCCTCTGTCGCCCTCAGCATTGCGCGCTGCTTTTATAAAAAAAAAAAAAGCGGCATGATTACGCTAGGAGGAGCTTGCAGCTGACGACACCAGCGTAGTCTGAAATGCACCTTTCTTAAACAGTTTTTTCTGTCAATTACCTTTCTGAGGTCTGACATTTCCCTGAAAAACTTGTTCCTGTGCTGTGATAGTGATTATACTTTTGTTGTAGCTTTTTTTGTTTGAGCTTTTGAAATCATTGCTTGCTCATGAGTAAAACTGACATTGGGTTTGTTAAGGTAACTTATTTATGAACATTTCTGAAATTATTTGATCTGAAAAGTCCTGTCCTGTCTTGTGGTTGAACTGGCTGAACTGTTAGTGCTGGTACGCTGCAATAACAGCATTGTTTGGTCAGCACATTAACATAATACATGTTTAATCACTTATTTAAATTACCAGTAGATTTTCATCAAAGTGCCACTTTGTAGTCTGCGAACCAAGATGCACCGCAGACAAATTTTAATTAGCTCTGCAGCTCCTTCTGGCGACGAGCCATTGAAACCAATTCACCAAAAATCCAAGAACCAATTACAACCACTTGGGAGTTCCATACCAATTTACCAAACAAATCGCAACTGCTTATCCAATATGGAGTATGCATTCTATGATTCACAACCAGTGAATTATATTATTAATTAACAACTGCAATTAGAACCGTCATTTACATGAACGAGGCATTTGCTGGCTGCACATCTGAAGAGTTTTGATAAGAGTTTAATGCTTCAGTTTAACTTAAAATCTCATGCTGGTTACACCTCTACAATACTGTCAGTCACTCATCTTCATTGATTTGGGTCTGGTATCCAGACTACCACTCTTGCGTTTACATTTATATTGCTTAAAAAATTGTTGTGGTGTTACTGTATGTGTCAGTCTGCTATAGGAAGGACATTGTACTGCAACATTATACAGCAATATAGGTACAGACTTTTTCTGTACAGTTTACAAGTTAACCAGGATATCAGACAGCTACTAACAAATTATCTGTGGCCAGCCAGCTGCAATCACTATCTTGAGTGTTTGAGCAGATTCACTAATTGAGGTTGAATTAAGTCAAAAGGGTAAAGCAGAACTTGCATCACTGAAAGCTTACGCAAACCTAGGAGGGAGTCCTCTCTGTGCAGGCGGTGCACACAGGGGTCTTTTTTTTTTATTTCCAGACGATAGAGTATAAAGTAGAAAGATTTGTGTGTGTGTGTGTGCGCGTGAGAGTGAGAGAGAGAGCGTGCAAGAGAAAGGAGGAGAGGAGCTGGGAGAGATGTGCACATAGCTCCCATGCTGCAGATTGTTTTTGTTTTTGTTTTTTTTGTTTTTTTTTTTAGTTGTTTCACTCAGGAGTGATCTACAGAAGCATCTGCAAATATCATCTGCAGTATTTACCTAACCCCTCAGACCTGTCTATCCTGTAGCTGTTTTCCTAGAACCAAAACAGGGTGTGACTGATGTGCCTGACTGATATACCCCATTGCATCTTGCCCATATACAAGAGAAGTTGTTCAGTGTGTCCAATCCAAACTTTCCCATATACAATGAGCATGCATACATGAAAGTGTAACTCTGCTGCAACTGTGGAGAGTTTTCATGTGAAATAACATTACATAAGATTCCACAGACTGGCTTCTGGAAAACAGAAAATGCAGAAATAACATTTTTTAAGCAACCTCATACTAAATTTAGTTAAAGAGTAAATAAGTCTGAAATCAGACATGCTCAGATCGATTGGGGCTTTTGGACTAAATATTTTGATGTGGCATAAACAGATGGCCTCCTGGGTAGTGCAAAGGGGAAGCTGTGTCACCAAATTCTGACGGGCGTCCAGCATCATTCTTGCTTGAGCCGAACCCAAGTGGCCAAGGAAAACTGCAGCATGTTTGTTTTAAGGGCGGGTGATCTACAGGGCCAACGTTACGGGTCGCTGTTTTCCATTAGACCGCTTGAAGAAATCCGATCAGAGCAGGAGCCACTACAAACATCTCCCCGTGATAAAACTGCTTGCATCAGATCTTGCTAACAGCAAGAGAGAGAAAGAACGCAGTGTGTCTGCGTTCAGTGAAACACTGAGGTGAGGAAAAGATGAATCACTGCTGCAGAAGCAATGAAAACTAAACTAACTCGATTCCTTGGTTTAGCAGTGGCCCTACTGATCTTATTCAGCTCTTCTTAATATTGAAAAGATTGTGCAGTTTGTCAACGATTATATAAATCCTGTTGGAATGGTAACCAGATTCTTTTGTCTTGTATCCTGGTTACTGCACATTTGAAAAGAAAAAAAGAAAAAGTAAGTTGTTTTGGATAAAAAGCGTTATGCTAAATGCATAAATGTAAATGTAAATGAAAAGTTTTGGTCTAAAACTAACAAGCTAGCAACATGAAAGGCCTTATTGACACTGCAAAAGCTTCCTAACTGGCGATTGGTGACTAACTGACTTTTTGGCAACATAGTCTGTAATGTGATGCTGTTTAAATATAGCGTTCAAAAAAGGTTTTGCAGGTCCTACATGGCTAGTGGAACCAACACCTGGTTATCACACTTTGTTGTTCTTAACATGACCATCTAGCACCAAAAGAGATCTAACGGTGAAAACTGTGTTGCTTTAAAGAAGAAAATCTGAAGGCCCTTCACTGAAGTGATGCTAAAATGACCTCAAGAGCTTCTCAAAGACACTACAGGAATAAGTAGGCCTGTCCCACAAAGTGAGAGGAAGGCAGGGAGGGGGAAAAATTGCCTAAAGTGTGTGTGTATGTGTGTGTCTGAGTGAGAGAGAGAGAGAGAGAGAGAGACACAGACAGAGAGAGACGTGATTTGACCTGGATATTTGAATAGACGGAAAACACTGCAACAGACACACTTTATCTTCTGACTTCCACCCGGAAGAACTCTACCGCTTAACTAGTGGAAACAAAAAGAAACAGCGGTTGCAGAGGTGTGTTTGTGTGTGTGTGTGTGTTTGGCTTTAGAAGGCACATTGTATTGAAGTGGATCCCAATGAAGTGTAGTGAAGACAGAGAGGGAAATGGAATTGGTGAAGGATGTAGATGTCCTTGGCTGACTGCCGTCATCCTGTTGCATTAATGTAGGCCCAGATAGTTGGGAGGGAAACAACATGCAGCATCAGCCAGTGTCATGTTCCTGCCTAATGTCCTCAGGCCCCTGTCACAATACAGGCCTATTGCCATGGCAACGACCTTGATGAACTCTCACTGACACTGACATGACACTGGTGACTTCCAGCAGCAGCCTGCCTGACCACCTTATCAAAGCTGACCATCAGGAAAGGGGTGAGATTATCCCTCTTATTCTCTCCCTCCACCTGTCTTTATCTTTGTCTCTCATCTGTCTCTCACTCACACACACTAAAAAAACAAGGGCAGTAGGTCGTTTGTTTCTCAATACCTTTCCTCTAATCCATGTTATTCTAGCCTCTGAAGAGGAGTGTCAGTCAGCAGTGAAACAATGCAACCTGTACTTTACAATGTACATGTATCACACACTGTGAACGATAGTGCAGTGATATTTTATACAGTTTGCAACATAGTGGAGCCTCTTCTAACTGAGATGCACTCTATGTCCAGATTTGTAAGTCAAGCACTGCCTATCTGCCTATCTCTGTGGAGGCACTGTAGAGAGGACCATGTTATTGCAGAGATGTCCTGTCTGTCTCCGCGCCATGACCTTTGCCTTAGTGGGACACGTCTTCATCTGCTTAGCCTGGTGTCGTTCGGGCAGGCCTGGGGCATGCGGATATCTGGTCATTCTGCAGCCATTTCAAAGTTAGGGGAAGTGCCTTTATGCTTTCATATGCTCTTTCTTCTTTCTCGCTCTCGTATTTGTCCCTGTGATGTTGAAAGTCATCCTTTCTGCTTGCTGTACCCTGAGTGCACCAGATAGAAAAAGTGAGTGAGAGAGAGGGAAGGGGAGAGGGCAAAGAAAGGATAATGGGAGGCAGAGGGACGGGGGGGGGGGGGAGAGGGCAAGGAAAGGATAGTGGGGGAGAGAGAGGAAGGAAAGGAAGGGGAGAGGGCAAGGAAATGATTGTGGAGGAGAGAGAGAGAGAGTTGAAGGGACAGGGAGGATTAACACAGGAGTCAAAACAAGCAGGGTTTGTTTTAGTTTGCTATTTCTCCAAAGAGGTTCATTGCCTGGGATGACACAGTCCACTACACACTGCACCCCTGGTTAGCCGTGCAGGTGCTTTGTGGTGGTGGTGTTTCTTTTTCTTTCTTTTCTTTTTTTCTAACCAGTGCTATACCCCCTACACACACACACACACACAGACAGAGAGAGAGAGAGAGAGTGAGTATCTTTTCTCCGTCTGCAGTAGGATTCATTTGGTACATTCATTCCCCATTATATTCATGGTGATATAAATATTTTTACATGTACAATGTTAAAAGATATTTGAGCAAATCGGGTATAAACTGGCAAACATAAAAGTCGAGCGAGCGATTTCAGATTTTACTCACTTTTCCCACACTGCCTGGGTTCAAGGCTAAGCGGTGACCAAGAGATTGCTAAGTATCAAGTTGTCCCTAAGGCCACATAGCAGATGTTTAGTGCAGCGTGACCAAACAGTGTATGATTCATCAGTCACTTTAAATTAGCTACACATCATCGCTTGTTTACACAACTTGCTACATGACTTGAGGAAAAAAACAGCCTAGCTTGTTCAAGTTTAGTCATCAGTCAGTCTGTCCAAGAAGATATTTCATCAAAGTAAGGTGTGACCATTGATAAAGAGCAATGATATCATTATTGAGATATTCTTAAAGACATTTTCTTCCTCATTGTCAAGATATCAGATGTAAACACAACATTGAACATGAAGTAAAGGCATATATGTAGTGAGTTACTGGTTTAAGTTGAGTTACTGGTGTGTGTGTGTGTCTGCGGGTACACACACGTGTGTGTGTGTGTATGTGTCTGTCTGCGTATCCGTGTGCATGTGCGTGTGTGTCAGTGTGTGTGTGTGTGTGCGAATGAGAGGCAGTGTGCAAGCCTGCAGGGGAAGCCTGGAGAGAGCTCTGAGCTGCCAAGGGAAAGTGTGCTGTCAGGACTCTGGAATGCTGTGGGGGCGCTTACCGGTGTGACTAAACCATTTCTCTACAGCTGTAATCTGAGCAAGCTGTCAGTGTGTGTGTGTGTGTGTGTGTGTGTGTGTGCGTGCACATCTGTCTGTCTGTGTGTGTATGTGAGAGAGAGTTATATGTCAATATTGGCTCACCAAAAGAGAAATGTGAGCGTGTGTGTACGACTATGTGTGTGTGCAAGCCAGGATCTGTGTTATATGTCAGTGAGTAATTCCTATTTCTCAGAGCGCTGCAGTAAACAACTGATTTAGACAGATGCACTCAGAGACCCACTGCTCCTCACATTCCTCCCAGTCCACAGCATCATGCTGTCTCATGTGAATCAGAGTGTGTGTTTGTGTGTATGTATGTGTTTATGTGCATGAATTTGAATGCACAGGCAGATATACACATCCTGAGTTTTCTTGTGTGACTAGAACCCCTTGATCTGATATGAAAATTCAGGCCAAGCATATTTGGTCATTCAGTAAACAGGTGATGGTGTGTGTGTGCAAGCACGCTCAGTCTCCATCACCAGTGAAGGTCAGGCTGACTTCAGGCTGTCATCTCCCCTCTGGGTTTAAGGCTCTGTCACACAAGGTCTTAACATTAAGCTCTTCTTATTCTCGCCTTTCTTGGACATGTCACCTGCAGATTTACACTCTTGTCTTCAGAATGGAGGTTGTTTTTGTCCCTCATTGTAGTCGTTGCCTTTTTTTTTCTAGAGAAACGATTCAATTTTAATTTAAAGAGTGCTATTCCATTGGATGTGTTTTGGAGACCATTTTGTTTAAGTGCTAAGTGAACTAATCACAAATCCCAGTGTGTGCGATGAGCTTGTGAAACAGCTAAGCGGTCATTGTGTGCGACTTCACCCACACTATTCAGTTGGGGATCGACCACATTCATTTAGCTTTCTTTGCTTCAGTCTCACTTTTGTAAATCACACTTAGTCAGGCAACAAACCCTCATGTGCCATTATGTGCAGTGGGGTAAACAATGTAAATAATGTAAAGTAAACAATGTAAATAATGCAACTCATTCAGACTAGTAGATCATAGCAGGACAGCAGACATCTAACTCTGGGCTAACTTACAAACAAACATGATGATAACGAACAGTTCTGCCCAGCAGTTCTCTGCTCTGTGTTTTGCTTCGGTTTTAGTCGCATTATGGATGGAAACAATGGCACCAGAGACTAGGAGTGGCCACAGTACTGTTTGAGCATGATTTTTTTTTTCATCCTTCAGAGTAAAAACAAATGCTCGTTTGGGAGCACTATTATCAGAGTATGACTCTACAAGTTCCTGGAAGTGGTGTGCATGAGGAAAGTCCAAAGACAGACCAACAACAAAAAAAATACACATTCCTTAAGTGTAGCAACTGGTGCAGAGACCCACTCGGCAAAACCCTTGAATGTTTAAGGTTCAAGAACAACATGGGTGTGATGTTTCTGGAAAAGTCTGTTAATACATGATAAGTGTAATTTAGGTCATGAGAATTTTTACCAATCTTTGGTTTTCACCTTGAACTCGTTTCCCAGGATGTTTCTAATTTGCTGTGGTATTGTCTGCAGACACAGACGTTTCACTATTATAAATCTGATCTTGAAATGTCAATTTCAAGTTTCAACCAATTCAGTGTTTTTTTGTCATCTGAGGCAATTTTTAGCCTTTAACTCCATGACCTCATTGTTTTCAAATCTGAATTTACTTTACTACAAGGTGCTGGACTTGCTATATATGCTGCAGAAAGATTACTTCTGTAACAGTTTCACATGTAACACATGAATAGAGAGGAACAATTAAAACATCAGAGAAAACACACATACACAAACGCATACATAACAACAACAACAAACACTTCTGTTTATGGTATCTGTTGCCCGTGGGCCTTGTTAAGGGGCTGGTCAGGAACCGTGGTAAACTTCCACTCTGCCCTGCATGGTGAGTAAAAACCAGTCAGCTTCATGCCTCGATAATAAGCTCTATTCTTTGTTTGAAAATAGTATCAGGGCAGAGCTGTGTTTTCTAACATCCCATCTGTTTACTTAAGCAGGCACTCTTATCCAAAACAATGTCCAATACAGGAAATGTATAGGCTTTATCAGTGTGTGAGCTGTCTGACAGCTGAACTTGCAGTAAGCACCTTGTTCAGTCAATTAGACCTCAAATGTGGTCTTCTTGTACATGTTGGCAAACAACTTTGTGAAGTATCCTTGTGTACTTATTGCATGCTTAGGGTGATGGGTTGTTTGAAGGTATTGTGTGTGTTTTGTGCTGTGTGTGTGAAACACTGTTGGTGTATATGTGCCTGTGTGCAGTCTCTTCTTAGTCTGAGTCTAATCATCCGCTCCAGCTTTAAGCTGCTCCACACACACACAGGTGCCTGTAAACCCTAGAATGTGCCTGGGGAAGTGAGGTGATGTCATCTCATTTTGCACCAGACGTCGTCAGAGCTGTCACATCACAGCCACAAGGCAAGCTAACACATGCACATGCCCATACACACACATACACAGTTATACACACACACACACACACACACACACACGCAGATACACACAAAAGTAACCTACCGTAACTCACCCTCATGTGGGCACACACACACACACAACATATTTACATCCCATAAAACCATCTGATCTGAGTGTATATATCCCAACCATGCTAAAGGCAAGGGTTTTGGCCTAGTGTCAGCTAACACCCATCCACTCTGTCCCAGTGCAGCTGAATGGAGATGCTTCTGGTAACCAGGGGGCTGAAACTGGATGTGACATCAAACTGCACAGTAGACGATTACCCATAATGCCGTGGGCTTTGAGGAGGCAAACCTGCTGCTCTGTGGTGAACGGGCTGCGGGAGATTGTCTTTCAGACGACTTGAAAGAGCAAAGACCCCTTTGTGTATCCGGGACATTATTTCAGACCCCCCGATTCAAAAGCCCTGAAATCCAACACCCACATCTGGTCTGGTAAAAAATCAGTTGTCTCCAAGACCAACCTGTGCTTTCATCGTGTGCTATTTTTGTGAGAGAGATGGAAAAATAAGGAAAGGGAAAACAAAAGACACTATACAGCATTTGCTTCACTATTGTTTTGTTTTGCTTTGGGCAGAGTACTTAGCCGCTGGTTTGGTTGCCTGTGGCTTGTCAGACAACGACCCTTGGACATGGCCACGCCTGCCAAATCAAACACACACACACACACACACACTCATTTCGCAGTGCAATGTGTCCCTCTGGCCTTGTGTCATGAGCGCACACACACACACACACACACAGGGTCACTGCTATTTCAGACGGAGTCGGTCACTGGCACACTGTTTCACGCTCTCAGTTTATAGACTGAATCTGTCTGCCTTTCACCCAGGAAGTGGCTTGTGAGAAATCCAGAGGATTCTTGTAGTGTTTTTCTACTCGGTGTGTCTGTGTGTGTGTGTTAGCGGCAGCCAGTGTTTTGGTTGGTGCAACTCCAAAAGCCCTCTACATTGTCTTGGTTCTTGGCTGTGGTGGTGCCGGGACATTTTGAGGTCAAGAGTCAATTGCAAGGTTACTGCTAGTGCTGTCATCACCGTTTGCAGGAGGCTTGTGTGTTTATGCTCGGTGTCTGAGGATGAATGTGTGTGTGTGTGTGTGTGTTGCTTGAGGCCAGAAATTAGGTCATGCCTGTCACACCTCAGAAAAGAATGGACCATAACCTGTTCCGTAACTCAATGCTCACAGACACCACACACAAACAACACACACACACACAGACACTGAGATAGTACACACCCTCTGATGTTAGTCATTTGTGTGTGTGTGTGCATGTTCAGCAGTATTGGTGAGTGTACACAGTATCTGTTCTTGAGCAAACACACCAAGCTCAGCTCAATGTCAGGGTCACACTCCAATTCCATCAGCACTGGGGGGACTGGAGAGTACAGATACTACAGACAGCCCACCTCAAAGCCCTTTGAAGCGATGTAGGTCACCTGGATTACTGCCATTGTTAACGTGGACGTGGTGCAGTAAGTTTACCATTAACCTTTAGTCATGAACCTTGATTTTAATCAAGGCTAATAACTACACCATTAAACCTCATCCTGCCTGATTGTGTAGAATTTCACAAATAACGTTGTGGGCTTGTTTGTTTGGATGACCAGACATAAACCTGTACCAGTTTCACTCCAGCCCAATGTCTGTCTGAGCAGAACATGCGCTGGCCTGCTCATCTGGTTAATGTGTCTTTCCCCTTGAGATAAGACTCTGTGTGTATAACTAGAACAGCACATATTACCACATATAGGTTGGTTATGTGTTTTTAGTATCAGAGGCAAAGAGTGAGATCAGGGTAACTCCAAAGCAATGTCACATTAAGTCTAAAGGCATTAAAAAAGCTGTCATAAAGCATAATTGACGTTCAAACAGTTTAGACCCACTCAGAAGAGAGAAAAAAACAAGTTATTCAGAGAAAGTCATTACGAAACAATGCTTCCCTGTATTTGTGTCACATTAAACGGGCTCTACCTCTATACCTCTTTGTTTCGGGTGAGTGTGTAGAATCACAGTGATAGCTCAGGAAACTGCTCTTCTGCTAGTTTCTCTCTGTCCATGGATCAGTTGGGTCAGCATAACATGTTAAACCCAAAACATATATCAGGTTGTTGACATGATCTAAAGGCACAGATTCTTTTGCATAGTCACAGCTTGCATTCTGCTTCCTCTGACTGACTAAAGTTAATTTTAAAAGCTGTTTCTTTCTCCCATGGGTCATAGTGGTAGATCAATTAGATATGAGGTTTGCCTGAGGTAGGGAGAGGAAATCAGATTGCTGCTTGGCAGAGAATTCCCATCCCTCCTACATGCTTTTCCATTGGGATGATCTGCACATTTATGCATATTTGAGCAATTGTCTAAGGCTTTCCATTGACGTTGTTTTTACTTTCCTCCTGCATTCACAGAGGGAGAACAATCCTTAATGGGGGAAAAGGACTTGCGTCCCTGGGTGGGCTCGAACCACCAACCTTTCGGTTAACAGCCGAACGCGCTAACCGATTGCGCCACAGAGACACCTGCAGGACTTGTGTGGTTACACCACCGCTTGCTGTCAGCCAGGCCCATACTGCTCTGTGGCTACATTACTCAGTGCTACCGCTACGAGCCCGGCTAGCTCAGTCGGTAGAGCATGAGACTCTTAATCTCAGGGTCGTGGGTTCGAGCCCCACGTTGGGCGTAGGCTTTTCCTAGACATCCTGTGTGTGACGCCACTGTCTTTAACTGCTTTACAGCAAAAACACAGAGAGTACGGCAAACAGTGAGAGCTTGCTGCTTTCAAGGGAAGCCTCAGATAAGAGAAGGCAGTTAGGCGGTCTAACAGTGCACAGACTATTTCCACTACAAATAGCATGCAAATCTAGTTGTGCTTTTCTATCTGAATAGTTTTTCATGAACAAGAGGGAGTGTGCTTCCTGAGTTAAGTAAAAAAAATGCAGTCATGTTTATATCAGCTCACCATAACAGAATATTAAAGGAATGAAATTTATTTAATTAAAATTAATTTAAATAAATAAATATATAAATAAAAACATTTTCAATCTTTCTAGTAGCTATACCACTGAGCTGTGTATGTGGTCCTCTTGAACAGTTCCTAACCTCTTGTGATCTGGCCACTGACTGTACAGCCTTGAGGTTTTGACTTTAAAACCTTGTCAGAATAGTCAGTAGTAATTTAAAGGGCATGGTAAAAGGCAATACTTCCTCAATTCACTCAAGACCATATATCAATAAAGAAGTATCTGAGAGGCCATAAATCATTATGAATGGTTTACACTGTATACTATACTGTAGGTGCTGCAGAGTATGGTTGTGGATTCCCATTGTTCGGAGTGTGTACTGTTCTCAAATGTATGTTAATGTGAAGGCTCTCTGAGGCTAAATAAGGCTCAGTGAAGGTTCTCATACTCTAGAGTGGGGGAATGTCTTGTGGTGTGTTTGAGATGGCCTTGCAGAAAACAAAAACATGTTTGTGCTGATGTCATACCACCTACAGTGCCCTGCTGTAATTGATTTTTTTGAAAGATAATATGAAACAGATTCTCAAACTGGAAGAAGGCTGGTCCTGGATTTTGTCCAGAGGCTGATTGCATGTGTGATGTATTTCATCTTAATATGCCGTGCCGGCCAAACTTTTAAAACACGGGCCTCTACAGCTCTTTTTAAGCAAGTATAGACCTCTCTTTGGGACAGTAAAACAAAGTGAACTAAACTAAACTAAACTGATATCTCTCTTGGAGGTTTAAATGGCTACTGGTGACACTGTGGCCCACAGTGATGTCAGTCGGCCATTCATAATAATGTGGGTAGCTCTAATGTCTGCCAGCTCCACTACCATAGTGGGGAACTTAGTCCTTTCAGACATCTGTCATCTGTACATAGTAAACTGGGGAAAATGAAGAATATGTAGAAAAACATCCTGTGCCCATATACCATGTGTTGCTAATATCCTTCCTGCACTTGGAATTGATGCAGAACGAGACAATAGTGGCTTTATATGAAATGTTTGCCCATTCCGGATGTAATACTCCCATAGGGCTTTGTTTGATTTCGATCTGAGAGTTGTGACTGTGTGTGTGTGTGTGTGTGCATGTGTATATAAGAGTGTGTGTGTGTTTAGTTATTTAATCATTTGTCTTGCATTCCAGCCTGGTGAATATATCAAACAGACGACGTCAACACATGAAGATTAAATCATTAAACCTTGCCCCAGCTTTCAGCAGTTCACGCGAGATTTACGCCTTTCCTATGGGCTTGGAAGATGCTCTCTACACACATAAATCACCAGGGTCTGTTGCTCTTTCTCTCAGAGAGGGGTGGGTGAGTGTGGAGAGGAGTATGATGAAGAGTATGGTACCAGGCAGTCACTGAAGTGTAGGGTAGGCCATGTCATCTGCTATTTGTTCATTGTATGTGTTCCTGGCTAATCCCCTGCTCTGGCTCAGGACAGGCTTTTAACTCTTACTCCTTTTCAATCAGTACATTTACATGCACAAAGAGAAAATTGAATTTTTTCCCTTTAGTTCAGCTAAAATCAAACTTTTAAAATGCATGTATATACCTTAGTCCAGCTGAAATCGAATCTAACTGGCCTACTTATAATCGAGGTAAGACACTTGGATAACTCGAATGGAATCACATTTCTCTCGGCAGACAGGCAGCAGCTAAGATCGAAAAAAGATAGGACAACAAATGGGCTCTGGCAGCAGGTGCTGGCTTGTCTAAATGTACAGCCTGTGTCTCATGTGCAAAGCAAGAAAAGTAAAGTATGAACGAAATGTACCTACAGTGCTGCAGTGTTGGACATCTCTTTGCTCATATTCCCTCAAATATCGCCATAGTCTTCAAACTTACATTGGAAGTTTGTGGTTTAGCATAACATGGAAATATACTCAACTATTACCATCACATACAGCTCCTTTGAATACCATGCCGTCTTAACGGCACCCGTTAAAATATATCTGTTTGTTATCTATCATTCTCAAGGTCAAATGGGCGATTTCCTTGAGGAACTAGACACTCTGCTTTCCTCTATCCCTGAGCATGACTGTCCCATGCTTGTCCTCGGTGATATGAACATCCACTCAGACAATCCAGGCTCTGCAGACTTTTTATCTCTGATGGACTCCTTGAGCTACAGCGGGTTTTCAGTCCTCCAACTCACAAAGCTGGTAAGGAACTTGATCTCATTTTTACCAGGAACTGTGCCACTACTTTGCAGACAGTTACTCCTCTACATCTATCTGACCACTACTTTATTTTCATTTCAAAGTCTGTCTCTGTCAGCAACCATCTGCACCTACTCCCACTGTCTCTTTCCATCGCAATCTATGGAATCTATCACCTATTCATTATTTTCTCCTTGGTGGCGTCTGCTCTCCCACCGTCCAGAAGTTTCTCTCCTCTTGAGGCTGATGATGCCACAAAGCCACTGTGTTCTATGCTGAGCTCCTGCTTGGATCGCGTGTGCCCTCTATCTACCAGACCCGCTCGATCCACTCAGTCTTACATGTGGCTTAATGACTCACTTTGTTCAATGCGCACTAACCTCATAGCTGCTGAGAGGAAATGGCACAAAACTAAGAATTCAGCTGATCTAACACAATTCTAGGAACTGCTATCATCCTTCTCATCCAGTGTCACTTCTGGGAAAAAGGCTTTCTACCAAAACAAGCCACTGAAACGGCACTTCTGTCTGTGACGGAAGCATTAAAAGAGGCCAGAGTGGCAGGTCAATCCTCAGTACTCATCCTGCTGGACCTATCAGCAGCATCTGACACAGTCAACCACCACATCCTACTGGACAAACTGACCAACATGGACAATCGATGGCAGAGCGCACTCCTGGTTCGAATCCTATCTTACTGGACGGTCGTTCAACGTGTCATGGCTAGGCACTTCACCAACTCGCCACAGGAGTACCCCAAGGATCTGTGCTGGGGCCCCAAAACTGAACTGCTGGTCCTCCCAGCCAAACAAACCATACATCACAACATCAGCATCAAGATTGACTCCCTGTCTGTTGCTCCCACCAAGGTGGCAAGAAACCTAGGTGTCATGATCGATGACCAACTGACCTTTGCAGATCCCGTTTTCTCTGTGGCTCTGTTGTGCCGTTTTTCCCTATTCAACATAAGGAAGATTAGGCCGTACCTAACCCAACATGCAACCCAGCTCCTGGTACAGACCCTGGTTATCTCTTGTCTTAACTACTGCAATGCCCTCCAATCAGGTCTTCCAGCTTGTGCCGCCACAGCTGATCCAGAATGCAGCTGCATGTCTGGTTTTTAACCAGCCAAAAAGAGCACGTCACACCTCTGTTCATTAAACTCCACTGGCTACCCTTAGCCGCTCGCATCAAATTCAAGGTACTAATGGTGACCTACCTGAATACTCTCTTAAAGCCATGTCACCCGCTGACCACTTTGCTCTTCCAAGGAACGGTATCTAGCACGGCCGACACCTTACGTAGGTCAATCCAGACTCTTCTCATGTGTTGTTCCATGCTGGTGGAATGACCTTCCAAGCACTACCAGATCAACAGATACCCTCTCCACCTTCAAGACCCAGCTCTTCAAGAATATCTCCTAGCTTGAATTCTGAATACCAGGAATGTACTTAACCTCTTATACTTAATCTCTCTTTTATACTACACTTTTATTACACTATTGCACTTTCAACTTAAAATACTGCAATTTTTATCTTAGCAATATACACTCTTGTTAGTTTCTTTCATTGTGTTGTAGCTTGAATATTATCTTCTTTTGTAAGTTGCTTTGGATAAAAGCGTCCTCTAAATGCATAAATATAAATGTAAATGTAAATGTAAATGTTTGGATTAGACATAAACAGTAAAAGAATTAGCCACGACTCGTCTGGTAGAAATATAAACGGGAGTGCATCGCCACCTACTGTCGAGGAGTCAAATGCACTTTGGTCAATAACTCAATTTTCTTCCCATGCATGTATACTCAAATTACTCTGATCCTCCAGTTTTAAATGTGCATGTACACATACTGTCTCCCCGCCCTAGCCCAACTCCCCATCTCTTTTGCTCTGCGTGTTTGCGTGCATGTATGACAGAGGGACATAGAGAGCTAGAATGTCTGCATGGGAATGTGTGATGTGTATGACTGTTATATAGTGTATGTGTGTGTGTATGTCTTTGTGTGTGCATGAGTTACAGAGGGAACGAGAGTGAAAATGTTTGCATGTGAGTATGCGATAAGTGTGTTTAATGTAACATTATGCGCTGTGTGTGAGTGTGGACAGGGAACTAAAACAAAGTTAAACAGTACTGAGTGTTGCCTGGTAATCATCAGGTGGTTATGCTCGCTCGTTCTTGCCATTTCCCAGAAGCAGACCGCATTCCCTGTGCTCCCAATCACCAAACCCAGAGCAGGATCAGCAGGGAGTTTCCTGTGAGTTCGTCTGTCCAAAAGCTATTCACACACACACAAATGCACACTCTTTAACACAGTTGCCAGGTTCTAACTGTTTGTCTGATTCTCACACACTCGCTTACATTTGTGCTCCAGTTTCATTCTCTGTGGGTTTGATAGTTTCCACATGCCAGAGGTAGTATGGCTCAGCACACAAGTTTCACTTTGGGCTTTAGTCACTTTGGTCTCTTGTCACGAAAAATCCCACTGGTTGGAAAATGGCATGAAACGATAATAATGTTGGGAAAAAAAAAACACACTAAAAGCATCAAGCAGTTAGCATCTATTAACCAGCTAATGGGATAGTTACTAAATGTACTCCCAAACTGTGTTAAACATGCCAGCTTTGTTGCTGACTGTTGGTAATGGTGCTCTAACACACATACACACATATTCGCTCACTCATTCGGTCACAAAATGAGAGCTAAGGCCTCGTTTCACGCACAGGCCCCCTTAGCAGCATGAATTGTTTCCAATTAGCAGTGACTCAGTGAGTCAGTGTTGGGCCAGTCACCAAGAGATGACCCCAGCTGGATGAATGGTTCCTGTTCATGGGCCATGCCCATCTGCCTGCTTAAGCCTGGACATGGGCAAGGGCCTGTGTCTTTGCCCTGCTTAGTTATGCTGGGCGCGTCTGCATCTCAGGGTGTTTGCTACCCTGTGTCTCACAGCTCTATTGTAAGGCGAGTTCGGAACGACTTATGAATGTGCTCCACGTCTCTGATAAAGTTTTGTTTCAGTTCTGTCTGTCTCTTCCTTAGTGTTTGTGTGTGTGTGTGTGTTTGTGTTAAATGGAGAGAGAGAAAGAGAAGGGCAGAGTTTAGTTTAGCATTCTTTGACTTATCTTTAAATGGGTTGTGGTTTGGGGAAGGGAAGATTGCATTTGGCTGATCAGAGTGTCTGTATGTGTGTGTGTGTTTTGAAAGGGAACTGCTCTGCACTCAGACTGAATCCACGATCTGTTGGCAAGGCGATGGGCCCACAGGTCCCTCTGTTTTGCTTAACAGGAAGAGGCAGCAGGACTGAGCGAGCTCATGACCCACTTTTACTAGAAAAGAACAAGCACTTTCGGATATACATATCAGTAGTGGCCATAAACATGCCAGTTTATTGGATTGACTCACCCAGAATTTTGACCACACAGATGCTTAACACCAATGTGTGTCTGTGTATACGAGAGATGTGTGCAAGGGCATTTGTCCATATCTGTGTGTGTGTGTGTGTGTGTGTGTGTGTACTGGAAAGAGGGAAAAGAGAGATGATCACCCACCCCAGAATACCCTATTTCCCCAAGGCTGTAATTTTAAGGCAGATACACAAGACAACTAGAGTTTAATCTATTAAAAGACCCCTCCCACCCTCAACATGGCCAAAACGGTCAACCAATCACCTGCAATTATTGGGATGTGACTTAAGACCACCAGCCTGCCCCTTCTAGAATGTTATTATTCAAATACCTCTCTTCTTTTATCCAATGTGTGTATAGTTGGGAATATGAATAATAAATACTCACATAACTTAATATGTGATGCATTACAAACTCCAATACCTGTGCTCTGTATGCATACAACTGGTGTGTGAATTTAGTGTGCGTTATGTGATGTCTGTTTGCTTGACATATATCTGCTGTAACAGTAATTTAGTGTAAAGAGAATTTTTTTTTATTTTATTTTTGTGCTGTCTCAAACTTCAAGTATGTTTCCACCCATACGTCACAGCACAGCTAAATAGTGTACAGTAATTTCCTGAATATAAGCCACACCATGTACAGTATAAACCTCAGGTCAGTGTTATACGCAAACTAAACACACACACACACACACACACACACACACACACATACCTCAGCCTTGTATAAAACTTTCCCATGTATTATTTAGGTTACTAAACATTACTTATTGAATCACAACCAATTCATGATTTCATGAGTAAGCAGAATGATGAAAATAAATGCAATCCCACATAAAGCCCTCACACATGTATTAACCTCATAGATGAAGACATTTTGCAAAATGAATGCATTAACCTTGGTTAATAATTGGGAAATTACAGTAGTCCTTCAGTCTTCAGGTCTGACCATGACCTGCATAAGCCTGGTGTAGGGAATCCTCTTACCTCCTCAGGCCATGACATGACCTGCTCTCCTGAGTGGTCCAGTGTTCAGATCTTTCACCTTTGACCTTTGCCTCAAAGTTGTGATTAGAAACCCTTGAGACCCTTGGTGAGTGTGTTCAGCCATCAAGGGGGAAGAGGAGGGTTTATGAGCCTGAGCTAAGGGTTTAGGGTTAAGGAGTACGTCACCATGGAGAGCGGAAATATTTGGGAACATAAAGAGAGAGGAGTTCTTTTTTGGTTGTGTATGCCCCCCCCAACCCCACCTCCTCCCCAACCTCCACCATCTCCAACACCATAGCAGTTCCCTCTCATGTGGTTCCCCAGATGGGTGGGGTGCCTAGACTGAGGATCCAGCCAGACTCCTGGGGGCTGTGGGTTGAAGGTCTCGTCTCCACTTCCATCAACGTCAGACTGATAGTACAATACCGCTGAAGGTTGGGGGGATGGTGACTGTGGGGAAGCCATAGTAAAGGAAAAAGAAATGTCTGCCCTAGAGGTGAACCGCACATGGCTTAAATAACACCCACAGAGCTCTCCCACTCCCCCCCATTTATCTAACCACATCCTTCTTCTCCTGCACTGTCTCTTTCTATTCTCATCTTTGTCTCTTTCTTTCACACACACACACACACTCACACACATCTAAACCAGAGCTATGTAGATGTACATGTGTCTGCACTGAGCTTTCAGAGGGTTTTACAGTATAACACACACACACTATTCTGCTTTAAATGATCTGTGTGACCAACACACAACGTAATTCAGGTTCTTTCGTAAATCCTGAATGGCTTCACTAAACTGTCACTGACAATGAAATACTGTAGGTCCTCAAGGTAAGTGCAGTATGTACCTGTACAGCAAAGTCACATATGAACAACTTATTGTTAGTTACACCATCTGTCATTGTGAGGTGAGGTCCCAAATCTGTAGCACCAGCTGAGATGAAGAAGGGTGTTAAAAATATCACAGTAAAAGAAAGAGAAAAAATTTCCTCTGCCGTTCCTTGTGTTGATAAATCCAGCATTAATGGCTGGTTTGGACCTTGGATGTAAACTGCAGTACACTCCTGACGCTGTCATCTAAACAATTTACATTAGTCAGTCTGACTGCAGTAGTCTGATGCATTAAATGCTTTCACATTGTTTCACTTTGTGCAAAGCATCTGAAGCCTATCCATTGACATAAGTTTGCTCCACGGTGGGCAGATTATTTCTGCCTCAATCAATCGCTACTGTTTGGTTGTGACTTGTTACATGCTGGAACACACTGTTTTAAATTCAACGTTATCGCTTTCAGCCCTCCCTCTCTTTGCTGATTGGCTAAGCTCAGAGACGGTGCGAACCGAAGCCAGCGGCTGGCTCCCTGACCAGTGGTGGAGCCAAATGAGATATTGAGCAAGCCTGGTAATGACTGCAGATCACTGCCCAGGAACCAAAGAAGGAGAGAGAGATCTAACCTCCACCAGGTCATCAACAAGGGACCTGACGGGAACCATGCCTGCGAGCAGATGATTGGCTCTGTATTAAGGGGTATTGGGGTGACATCCTAGCCCTAAGTCTGGTCTAACTGCCACAGAGAAAAACATTTCTCTGGTCCTGATTGCTAATTTATGTGTAAGACCAGTGTGTGCAGCCTTCTGTGAAATATTGCTCATTGTCTCTCCAACTGAAGTAACTGCATCTTGGTCCTACAACACACACACACACACAATCATTTATGCAGTAAGGTGTGTTCTAAAAAGGATCTAGACTGGTGCACAGTACATAGCCTAGGCTTGGGCCCTGTCTCTGTGTCCTGCTGAGCTATTCTGGGCGTATGTCTGACTCTCTTGGGGCTTTTGACATGCTCGCCTGTCTTTCATAGCATTATTGTAAGGCATACTATACTCATGCATACTCACTTAAGTACACAGTAGTACAGTTCATTACACTACCACCCTGTACAGGTAGTGCACACCACATTACACTACATATGACACATAGCCAAACAGGGCCTAATAATAAAGAAAGGCTGTGGTACTGATGGAGGAGAATCAGGAGACTTCAATCAGTAGATTGATTTTTCACCCATTCATGTGGTGACTCGTCTTGCTGTTGCTGTTGCTGCTGTCATCACGTTTTTATCGTTCCTCTGAACTATACTTGATGTGTTATCTTTATCCATTTCTTCCCAAACTGGGACACTGCAGATATCATGGTCATCTGGCCATCACTGTGTATAGCCTGTGACTGATATCTGTCCTGGATGACTACGAGCCCATCTGATAGCTCACGTTTCACAAAACATTCTGGTAAATTGCGGTGCTTGACCCAAGACCAGAGTGCTCAACTACACGTGATAATTGAAAAGTGGTCCCATCTCTTGATACCTCTTTTTCAGCTCTTCAGTTTAACACACATCAGTCTGCATCCAATAAATTGTTGTTGATCACTGAGGTCACAAGACTTATTGCCCTCAAGCCTCTGCTTAGAGGTAGTAAATTATTGTGTATCGTCTGTGTGTGGGATTTAGATTTTTTATTTTTGGATATTTTTACAGTCTGTCAAAGTCTCTGTCAGTACACTTGTTTCTTATTATGGCCCATGTGAAAATAAAATGAGTATAGATTTCCCAGGTAGTAATACATTGTATATTTACATAGTGGTACAGCATAATATTTACATGTAATGGAACAATACGCTTTTATTTTATTGCCCTTTGACTGTAAACAAGTCAGTGACTTATAATAACACTCACAATCTACTGTTTGAGTGACCCAGATGACCTGTAGTACGATATGTTTCTTGCAACACTGGGCACCAGAAGTGAAGACTGGTTAGGCTACTTTCTCTAGATGTTAACAAAGACAAGAAAAAATGTTATGTATCACAAACTTGTACTTCCTTAATTTCCCAGGGGATGACTAATCTGTCTATCTATCTATGTTTCATGTCATTTTAATCTAGGACACTTTGACACTTTTCATAAAACATCATAATCTGTCTTAGTCTCTGTTTACTTTCATTCACATACAAACAGCATTGTAGCATAGCAGTGCAGCTTGACCCCTATCTATTGCTCTGTAAACACTGGTGAAAGACTGTTGATATTTTATTTGGGAACACAGAGATGTGGTGATGGCACAGGGTACAAACTGGATTAGATGCCCTAGCACTGGATACAAGAACTATCATTTCACAGAATATAGCTAGGCTATGTTTTATCTCTCTAGCCAGGCGGCAAATTCTTTGGATGAAGAGACAGCACATTGTTTGGTTATTTACATTTAATGATTAATTATGCTGTGAGCCCAGTTTGAATTGAAAACTACTTTGGAGAATGCGGGCATCGATCCCGCTACCTCTCGCATGCTAAGCGAGCGCTCTACCATTTGAGCTAATTCCCCATGAAGTGACATTTCCTGGGGTGGCTGTCTTATACCAGCAACATTGCCATCTGTTGGCTGTAGATGGTCATTGTAACATCTGCAACCAATTACTGCCATCACTTAGAAAAGCTGAGTTGAGTCCATGTCCAGTACATATTGTGATTTCAGTGTCAAAAATAGCAAATTTAGCCTATGCCTTTGTCAAAGAAAACATTTTCAGTGATAGTGACTGTAATGTGGATCACCCAGCCGGACTATGCTCATATGGCCTATTTGCAACTGATGACATCTGTTTGCCCTCTGGTGGACAGTACTGGTGATGGAGGTTTTGAGTGTACTATTTTCACATATGAAACATATAACATACTTCTGTCACAACAAATGTGACTTTTGTTTGACAAAACCAAAGAAAAATGATTCGTTGGAGAATGCGGGCATCGATCCCGCTACCTCTCGCATGCTAAGCGAGCGCTCTACCATTTGAGCTAATTCCCCTTCAGGTCAACAACGTGTGAACATGCAAACTCCATCTAGTGGAGGGAGAGGGAAAAGCCACGCGCAAACTTTCTGGTTTAGATGATGGTGGTTGGCTAGAAGCACGTTTGCAAAAAGTTTGCCTGATTGTAGAGGACAGTGTTAAGTGTCTGGGGCCCAAAGATAAGTCTGTTTAACAAATCCCATGTCACAACTCACCAGGATCCTCATCAATGGAGAACTCACAGACTGTTTCTATTCCGTTGAAAAATCAGCCAGAAATTCCACAAACAAGCTGCTATAAAAAAGAAAGTAATAAGGCAATATTACATATTATTACATTATACATGTGACATACTATTGAATAATAAACAGTAACAAGCATGAAATTCCATAATCTGATAACTTTTGAGAATTAACATTTTTGGGAGGTGTGTACTGTGTATTTAACATGTTTAATTAATTAAATATGTACAGTGTATGTACATGGTACAGTTACTCTCTTCTTAGCCAGACAGACCAAAATCCACTGATAGGGAAAAAAATCCATTGATACAGGATTTTATCTCTACATGTGCAAGTATGAACAGGGTGCCTACACAAAATAAATAATACAATTACTCTTAAAGACATTCTAAGACTTTAGTGGGGATGGTAATTTGTGGGGACCTGGAAAAAAATGTGGCTACATGACAGTCCAGGCTAACAGTAATGGTACAATTCTCTATGGTGCCATGTATGTGCACGTTTTTTTTTTTTTTTAATTAATTACTTTGTTTATTAAATACAAATGCTGTGGTACTGATGGATAAGAATCAGAAGACTTAAATCAGTGGAGTGGTTTTTCTTTGTTGCAGCTTTCCAAAACTGGGACACTACAGATGTCACGGCCATCTGGCCATTCTTATGTACAGGTTGTGACTGATCATCCTGGACCGTCCTGGATGGCTACAAGACCATCTGATAGCTCACGTTTCACAAAACATTCTGGTAAATTGAGGCGCTTGACCCAAGACCAGAGTGCTCAACTACACGTGATAGTTAAAAAAAGTGGTCCCATCTCTTGATACCTCTTTTTCAGCTCTTCAGTGTAACACACATGTCTGCCTCCAATAAATTGTTGTTGATCACTGAGGTCACAATACTTATTGTCCCCAAGCCTCTGCTTAGAGGTAGTAAATTATTGTGTGTCTTACATTAAAAAATGTTAATTGGAGAATGCGGGCATCAATCCCGCTACCTCTCGCATGCTAAGCGAGCGCTCTACCATTTGAGCTAATTCCCCTTATAATACTTATAAGAATAAACTTAGAACCACAGACAAAAACTTTCATAGTTATTGCATGAATGTGGACTGGTCACTTAGTTATTTTAAAGTAGCCATGGATAGAATTCAAGCAGTCCTAGAAATAGCATCACCCCTTACTATTTCTCGAGGCCCAGCTGAAGGGGTTGTTGAAATTACTTTGGCAAGGACATACTCTCCAGTTACTACCTTCACAAGAAAACACTGACTTCACTCACTTCAAAAAGCTGTGAAAAACAGTGCATACATTTCTTACTTACAGAAGTGTGCATTTGTGTTGAGATTTTTTTTATTGGAAATAATTCATAACATTTTGTTTTTACGCATATCATTTTGAAGTGTTTGCAAGCCTGTTTTTAGTGTATTGTGTCTTAACACTGCTAGAGGCCCAAATTGCCTTCTAGATCAATAAAGTACCTTATCACAGACACTGGAATATTGCTTGGCTTTTACCCTCACTGTCTTCTCTGTCATGTCACAGACATAACAGTCTTCACAACAGTGTCACATTGTAGACACTTTGCTTAGACATACAATGAAAAAACAGCTCCTATGGAGAATGCGGGCATCGATCCCGCTACCTCTCGCATGCTAAGCGAGCGCTCTACCATTTGAGCTAATTCCCCTCAAGGTCCCAGAGTTCTTCAAGACAAACTGGTTATGGGACCAGGTGAAAGCATGTATCACCTCATACTGCCACCTATTGGACAGTTGGGAAAACTCAAGTGAGACACTTAATTGAATTAAGTGTCTCTAATTCTCTAATTCTAATTCTCTGAGTCTCTAATTCCCCTTGAGGGCCCAAAATTCTTCAAGACAAACTGGTTATGGGACCAGTTGAAAGCATGTTGCACCTCATGCTGCCACCTATTGGACAGTTGGGAAAACTCAAGTGAGACACTTAATTCAAGAAGCCTCTGGCTGTGGACTTGCAGTCTCAGTGTGGGAAGGGGCTCAACATTGAACACAGCCCTTGTCGGAAATCTCAATGTAGCCTTTTACCACATAGGACAAGTTCTGTGTGTGAATAATACCTTTAATTTTAATAAAATGACACAACTTGTCTAGAGAAATTGTGTGTGGTGTAACAGAATAGAGAATAGACTAGAACTACACAGTATAATGAGATTTAAAGCAACTCCTATAAATGTATAAATGTCCTATGTAAAACTATTACAAAGTATAAATAAGTCCTTTACAAAAACTACTGTACAAAACTACTATGCAACAAAAAAGAAGAAAAACACCTATGTAAAACCATTGAGTACCCAGACAGACAATAACAGATACAACAGACATGAGTACAAACTGGCAAGCAGCATACAGTATGTTGAGGTAGTGTACTCGTGGAGGTAATAAAACAAATAAATAACAATCAGTGCAAATATGGATCGGGGGTGGGGGTAGGCAGCTGTACGGAAATGCACATTGGGATGGTGTGTCAGAGCGGTTCCCCTGGTTTCACTACAGACACTCACCCACATACAAAATCTAACAGTCCTCAGTGCATATGTGAGTTCAGCATGGTGACGGCTTTGGGATAACAGGGAAACTGTCCCTGAATCTATTTGTTCTGGCTGTTATGGACCTGAAACGCCTGCCAGATGGCAACAGGTTGAAGAGATGGAAAGCGGGCTGGGTATTGTCCTTTAGGATGTTCCTGGCCCTGCTGAGACAGCGGGAATTGAAGATGGTGGCAATTGAAGGCAGAGGGCAGCCAATGATTTTTTGTGCAGTGTTGGTCACCCTCTGCAGTCTTTTCCTGTCAGCCTCTATGCAGCTGGAGTGCCACACTGACACAGCGTAGGTCAGCATACTCTCAGTGGTGGAGCGGTAGAAGGTCACCAGCAGGTTAGTGTGCAGTTGCTATCTCCTGAACACCCTCAGGAAGTGTAGCTGCTGTTGGGCCTTTTTGACCAGAGCTGAGGTGTTGGCTGACCAGAAGAGGTCTGCAGAGATGTGGACCCCGAGGAATTTGAAGGACTTCACTCGCTCCACACATTCGCCATTGATGTACAGGGGGGCAGGGGTGGCTCTGTTCCACTGGAAGTCCAAGATGAGCTCCTTAGTCTTGGTGATATTCAGTGCCAAGTTGTTAGATGCACACCACTCACCAAGTTTCAGGACCTCATCTCTGTAAGCCTTCTCGTTTCCCCCTGTTATCAGCCTTACCACGGTTGTCATCGGTGAATTTGACAATGATGTTCTCTGGGTGTGTGGGACTGCAGTCGGATGTGTAGGGCGAGTAGAGAAGTGGGCTCAGCACACAGCCCTGGGTGGAGCCAGTGCCGAGAGTGCGGAAGAGAGGTGATGACCCAGTTTCACCTGCTGGGGTCGGTTGACAAGAAGTCTTTAATCCAGGTACAGGTGGATAGTGGGAGCCCCAGGTTGGCTAACTTGGGGATCAGAATGTCTGGTATTATTGTGTTGAAGGCTGAGAGTATCCTGATGTAGCTCCCCTGTTTCTCCAGATGACTCAGTGCAGAGTGGAGGGTGGTGGCTATTGCAGAAAACACCTCTCAAAAAAGCTTGTATTTTTTATGCAAAGCATCATGTATCTACACTGAATCTACACTGAACTTTAAGCTAGGCCTATTATTCATCCTGGGGAGAGCGGGCACAACGCAACACTTTTTGGTGTTGGCAATTGGTAAAAAGTATGTGTTACATTTAACCCTCTCATTACTTATTCCCTGCCCTGCACTACTTGTAAACTGCACCACCGACATGCCCCTGACCCAAGTTTATGGACTGAGTCTCACACTAAAACTTAACTGTATAGAATACAAAAGGTACCCTACCCACTGCAACATCCTACAAAGTGCAAGCTTGAGCCCCGCCCCACATTAAGGCTGTAAGTCCATAGTCATTCGAGCTTACTGGCTTACCGTGGTGTTGGGTGTCCTTCTTGCTTGGTGAAACTAGTCTTGCTCCCCTTGTCTGCACAGACCAAAATGAGGTCCCTAGGATGCAGGAAGAGAAAAAATGGCTGAATCAACATTTCAAAACATGTTATTCTAAACATGAATTTGCTCTGTGCCAACATTTTCTACATGGCTATGACAGAGAATAAACAAAAGTTTAACTGTCAATCATGCTGCTTTGAACAACGTGACTGGCTACTTTCACTGTGGGGCAGGACATCCAGTTTCTCAATTCTGCCATCTCTACATTATAAACAGCCTTAATCCATTTCTATCCGGGGTTTTTAAAGTAATGTGTCTTCTCCTATAAAAAAATCTCCAGTTCCATGCAGCACTTTTCTCAATGTCAGGATATGGACTTAGATACACTGGAGACACACTGAAAAGAAGCTTTCCTGGAGAATGCGGGCATCGATCCCGCTACCTCTCGCATGCTAATTAAATCTGCTCTTGAAGACACACAAGAGACAGTGACCTGGACAATCAGTACAGTTGTCTGTGCTGCCATCTACTGAACAGACAAAGGACTCAGTGACCTGGCCCACCTCTTATTTTGCCATAGAAGACCACCTTGAAGGCAGAAGATGGTCGGGGATGTCCTTTCCTTATTCTTCCATGGCCAGCCTCGTGGTCATCTCTCTCCTTGTCCTCACAGACCATGATCTGGTTGTAAAACAGTCACAATCTCTGTAACATATACAACATATAACATATCATTACTGACTACATGACTAGATATTGATTTTATACATCTGTGGGTACTGATGAGAATGAAACATATTGAGTGACTGATTATACCAATACTTTGGTACTACAATACTACAACACTCGGAGCCCAGAGCTCTATCTATTCCTCCACTATCTACTCTGAACTACAGAAAGAGATAATATAATAATATATTGATAATATAATTTACAGAGAGTACGTTGCCCCTTTTTAGATGAAACTAAATGCCACACGGCTGTAGAGAATTATCAAAAAGGTTAGAATGTCGAATAGAGCCCTATGTTGTGATGTTTTAGAACTGAGTCCAGTATGACACCACCCAGGAATGGGAACATGACATTGCGCTGCATGTTGTGAAGCTATATATTAATTGAAAGTAAGAAGAACAAAATTTCACACACACGGGCATTGAATGAGCCAGACACGTACAAATGGGTTAGTTACATACATTTTTGTCTGCTGGAATGATAACTAGTGGTCTGAGACCTAGCTTATAGCTATCTTCCACATGCTAATGTGATCCTACATTTATTAGGTTCGTACCGAATAGTGTTCCACGCGTTGACTTGCCAACTTCAAGTGTTCAAGTATTGAGGAGGGTGCAAATAAGTAATGGTAGCTGGTTTGTTTTTACAAACATTAATGGACGGTAATGTTTGATTTGCTGACACTGTGTGGACCAGTGATCTTCTCTAACCCGGCACCGCCTTGTTCAGGCGTAAAACCTTGTGTAATGGCCAAGTCATTTTCAAGTGAGCATGACAGTTAAGAGACAGATCGATTAAAATGCCATCGGATGGGCATTTAACATGTTTGCCAGTTGACCTGGATAAGCAAATCCGTTAGTATAAATACTCATCAAGAACATTATTGCATTAGCTTCTTGATTATACTTACGTTAGCTTCCATTAGCATTCACCATATGACCATGACACTGCCTGGATTCTCAGTTATCCATTTCATTTATTCTAATAAGAGCTTATAAACGTAAACTCTAAATAAACTTATTTGAATTTTATAGAACGTTTCTATCATCACTGTAATTCAAAACTGACGTAGTTCAAATACTGCTTGCTTGCTCAGTACCTCTCGCATACTAAACTAGCGCTCTACCATTTGAGCTAATTCCCAGAGACTGGCGTAGTGAAAGGGCATGCTTGAAATGCAACAAGTGGCAGGGCGGGACCTTAAGAGATAGTGTAGCTATTGTGCTGACACCTGCTGAACAGTTTGGGGCTTGTGTGAGCTCAAAATGATTCATACAACTGTTAAATTTA
The DNA here is from genome assembly GCA_027481765.1 of Tenualosa thibaudeaui. Taxonomy (NCBI): domain Eukaryota; kingdom Metazoa; phylum Chordata; class Actinopteri; order Clupeiformes; family Clupeidae; genus Tenualosa; species Tenualosa thibaudeaui. The sequence continues at coordinate 5,149,744 of JAIFZK010000001.1, read as the reverse complement.
GATTTAATTCCATTTTAAATACCTTCACGCCAATCAAAATGGTTCTTATAGCCAGCGGGCTTTTTGCATGTCTCTACACAGTAAAAAATGGAGTGTCATTATTGCAGAGTAAACCTATTTTCCTCTGGATGGAGTAGTTATAACAATATACTGAGTAAAATCTTCTAAATAGAAGTGTCAAAGGTGAGAGTTAAGTCCCACATGCACACGGCGACAAATTTACTCTACAGGGTGATGATTCGCCGCGAAAGTTCTAGAACTGAATTGGAGCTCCAGCTGTCTCCATCTGTAGACCTATCAAGGTAAGTTTGTTTGAACATTTGTAGGTTTTCATCATCTAGCTAGGTATTTTCCACTTACGACCAACTTTTTGCAATACATTGATGATAGACTTGAGTAGGCGTATTACGTTAAGTTAGGCATGGATAGATGTAGTTAGTTAGCTAGCTAATCAATATTTCTCACTAACTTTAAGGTCAGATGCATTGGACTGCAATACCACGCCAAGAACTTACAAGTAATATACAGTTGATAACGAAATTTATTTAAATTACAATTTTCCGACTTCATTTGCTTGTTAACACCGTGACAACGTGGTTTCTGCCCAATGCAATATTAACATAGCATTAGCAAAAAAAAAAGTTAGCTTGACAACGTGGTTTCTGCCCAATTTGCAAGATGTTATGATCTCGTGCTTAATTTGTGCCTGTCTGAAACCAGAAATAGTCTGAGAGTAATTTCAACATGCTGAATGGCGAATAATGTCATTATGACAGGAGGTTGTACTCTCAGCTAACAAGTTTATTACCACCCTATTATTTAGTACTACCCTAAATTAGCCTATTGGTACTCCGTGAGTGTGTATTGGGCCATTACGTATTCTAATACCTCTAATGCTCTGATTCTTCAGGGAATATTTTGATGGATATTAACAGGTATTCAACCTTCCTTAAATTTAAAAGAAAATGCTGCTGCGTGTGTCCTTTGGTGGAGAGCAGAAGTACATCAAGATTCCTGAACTAACGTTTGGTGATTTCTTGAGAGAAGTTTAGTCACTTACTTCGGATTGAAAGTAGCCTAATGTGTTCCAGTGGTGGCATATTGCAGTTATTTCTCATCAGAACATTTTGTGCACTGTTTATGTCTTTTACTCTAGTGAGTCTAAAATTTAACATACCTGAAGACAGACGGTTGGACATCAAGGTTCATGACCAGTCTAACACAGAGGTTGATTCTGAGGTTTTTGAGGAGATTGTAAAAGAGTTCCGTGGACCTTTCCTAGTTTCATTGGCCAATGAAGCACCTGGTAATTAATGCCTACTTGCATATGACTACATACACATTGTTAAAGTGGAGTGCTGAATTATGTAACTGCGTTCATATTTCCCAATGCTCAGGTTACCCTCAATCCACATCATCTCCATGCTCTATTGCATCTGAAGACACAGTGATTCTCAACTTCTCAGTGTGTGACCCAGCTGAGGAACCAGTTGCAGCCGAAGGAAGTCAACCTAAAAGGCCTTGCCGCATCAACTATGAAGCAAAAGCTGTGAGTTATGTGTGTGGGGGTGGAGGGGTGTGTTACTTCACATGTTTAATTTGAGGTGCATCATATTTGTTTCGTAATTTCCAAGTGTTTTTCAAAATACAATACTGCACATTTTATCTCTTAGCTGATTGAAAAAACAAGGGACACACCAGGACATCTCCACCCCGGAGTGTGAAAGTGATGTATGCACAGGGGATTGTCGCTCTGTTTCCATATCTTGAAGACCCATATTCACAGAATGGCTATGTAAGTTTTTACAATATATTTGCCCTTGGAACTGCTCAGATCATATGAATATATATCATACTGTGCATGCATTATACATAGGAACATTACTACGATCCTGAAAGTGGTTCAGGATATCTTGCATGGCGGTTGAAGACCATTCAACGAAAAGCTGCAGAGGAAAGAGGTCCAGCAGTTAGTAGATCTCCTAAAGGTAATATTTATCATGAGGTGGAATTATCATCCTGTGATATGTGTTTAAAGGAGGATATAAAACTGTGTATAAGCTGTGTATAAGCAGCAACATCAAAATGGTTTTGTTCTAAAGTTGGTGGGCCAGGCCATGGGCTTACTAGACCCTTTACTGCCGATTAAGTCCTGACTGACGAAGTGGAATCCGCTGTCGCTGTGTTGAGACACTCTGCTGATGAGGACACCATCCGTGAGAAGATGAAAGTCACCTTCAGTTATCGCCACGCCATGGTCAATGATGATGACAAATCGGCAGAGGTCTTCTCAGTATTTCCTCGGTTCCTGGACACACCAGGACTGGTATGGCATCTATATGTATTGAATACTGAGACATATTGTAAAATGTAGCAACTCAGGTTGTCCTCCCTTTCTTCTTTTTTTCTTTTTCAAATTACAGATAGAACAAGATTTCAGACTGATGTTTGATGAGCAGACTGCTAACACGTTCCTGGAGAGGTGGCCTACCACTTTCAAAGCAAAAGTCATCAAGGAAAGTCATGGACTGGTCCCCTCCACAGACCTTCTTGATTTGTTGAACGCTGAGACATCTACTGAAGTTGAAAATGGTAAGTCTTTGAATGTGGAGAAGCATGTTGCTAAATATATTGAGGATGGTGGAAAATTATGGCACAATGATAACCTGATACTTGTTTGCCTTTAGGCTGGGACAGTGACATGTCTGCCATCATACTGCTGCTACATCTGCTACCACCATCCACACAGGGACGAAAGAGGCCAGGGAAGATATCAGCATCTCATGTAGTAGATGACCTCATCAAATTCCAAAAGGTACACTAGACTAATATTTGATCATCACTCCCACCACCCTTCCACCCCCTGTTAACAACACTTCACACTACCCCTCACCCCACCCCTGCCAACAACACCACATACCCTCAAACGTCACACCAATACCCCCCAACACCACAACCCCTCAAACATCACTCTACTATCCAGCCCACAGACACACCCTCAAAACACCACACCACCCCTCACCTCATGTATATCTCCACTACCTTTCCCAAAACAGCCTCAGTCTAAACCCCCCCCCCCCCCCCCCCACATCAACCACATCTTCAAACATCACTCTTCTACCCTTACACTTTCCACCCTTCCTTACACATCATTCTACCACACACCCCAGTCACCCTCACTCCTCTACCATCACACAAACACCACCCTCACTGCACTACCTCATGCCAACACCACTCCACATCACATCAAACATCAGTCCACTACCTAGCTCCCGACATAACTCAACCCACACCTACATCATACACACACCCCAACTCCACCCCACCCACACTCCACTACCCCTCTGTCAACACCACCCTACACGCAAACATCACTCCCCCCACCCCCAAACACACACACTGCAGCCATGCATCCCCTCAAACATCACTTTATCATTTTATCTATCTCATTTCTGTGTTATCACCCAACTTTCTAAAACACACACACACAAACGTTATACACCACATACTGTTACAAGCACCTATCCCACATACGGCACTCTTCCCTTTGAACCTTTCTTTCTTCTGGAGAACCTTACAATTTCACTGCATGTGTTTTGCGCAAGTAATTCAATGCATGTGACATAAAATTCTTGAACCCTTAAATTGTTTTTCTAATAAATAGTGTTGTTGAATGTGTTTTGTTATAGACTGGAACAAGTGTGCAGCGGCATCTAGACAACATCACTCAAAGCAGTCAGCCCTACCTCCTTGCTCAGGGACCCACAAAAAGCAGCATTCACTCCTTCTTCATTGCCATCAACAAGCATGCACTTCCTTGCCAAGCCGCCACCTCAGTTGGAGCCCTGGATGAACTCTTCAAGGCCCACTATGTCTTTGGTACATCTTACAGTCCTGCTTTGAACAACTTTTTCACTTTTCTGCAAAGTTCCATTTACAACATTGATGTGGGAAAAAATAAGGAAACACCAAGAATTGGCATGTTGCGAGCGAGAATGATGCGTTAGACTCAATTAAACAATGAAGTGCTTTATTTGCAGCAAAGACCTTGGTGAAGCAAACAATCTTGTAAAGCACCTCAAAGTCATACATGGACTCTGTACAAGAAAGACTCTTTATCTTCAATGTGGCCAAGTGGGATGTTCATGTTTTTTCAATAGTTTTTCTGGTTTTAGGAAGCATCTGAATAACTGTCATTTGAGTAGTGCATGTGATGTTATTGTTGAAACTGAACCACCACATTGTCAAAGTGTTTGTGATAGTAGTAGTGCAAATCCAGTAGAAGAGCCATATGAGGCCGAGGTTGAGTCCAAGCCAGCATTGTCCTCACAACACCTCTGTCATTTCGGATCTAAAGGCAGGAGGTGTTGCCCAGTCTCTTGTTAATTCTGTTGTGATCTCTTTGGAGGATATTGTGCATGAAATGCATGAGCATGCAAAAGAGTCCGTCATCCAGTGTGTATTTCGTGATCAAAGAGAAACTGAAACATGCAAGAATGTTGAGGGATGTTTTAACAGATTAGACAGATTAATCCATTCACGCCTCTTAATTCAGAATACAAACAATCAAAATTTATGACCAGCAAGTGGGAAACTCTGGAGCCGGTGGAGCTTGTAATTGGCTCAAGATTTGACTCGAGGCTCAACAAAAAAACAGGAACATATGACTAAGTAGTAGTTAAAGACATATTTATGTATATTCCAATTTTATTGACATTAAAATCTATATTTAAAAGTGAATATGCCAGAGAAATTCTCAATAGCCCAAATATTAGTGATTTAAAACTCAGATTTTTGTGATGGCTTTCTTCAACACTCATCCTCTATTTTCATCAGAGAGACACTATACAGATCCAAATGTTTTATGATTACTTTGAGATTGCCAACCCCTTGGGGTCCAAGAGGGGAGTTCATAAAATGGGTGGAATCTATTTTACTTTGAGGAATTTCTCACCAAAGTGGAATTCCATTTTGGCCAATATACACCTTTGTGCCTTGTTTCATGCAGAGGATGTAAAGCGCTACAGTTTTAGTGCAATTTTAGATCCTATCGTTCGTGATCTCAAACAGTTAGAGAGTGATGGCATTGATATACCATTGTATGGTGGTTGTGTTCATGGCAGTGTTATACAGGTCACTGGAGATAATTTAGGCCTACATAGTTTGTTTGGTCTGGTTGAGAGTTTCAGTGCAAGGTATTGCTGTAGGTTTTGTTTAACCGAAAAAGAGGACTTCCAAACTGAATTCTCCGAAGAGGTTCCCAAAATAGTGTTGCGTACCAAAGAGGCTCACAGTGCTCACTGCCAAGAAATGGCAAATAAGCCTTCTCTTCCTTATGTATTTGGCGTGAAGAGATCATGCTTACTAAATTCACTTACATATTTTCACACAACTGAGAACTACTCGGTTGATGTGTTGCATGATCTTTTAGAAGGTGTCGCAGTGTAAAGATCACATTACACTGGCAGAACTGAATTCAAGAATATTAAGTTTTGATTATGTGGATAATGTGTAAAAAAACATTACTATTTCATTAATATAAAATTAACTATAAAGTTAATATAGAATTATAAAATTAACTCTGAAAATCTTACACTGGCCATAGAGTAAATTTTACACAAATTTTGAGTGGGACCAAATGTTATCTGACAGAGAGTTAAATTCAACTCTTTAAGAGTAAAATTGACACTATATTTCTTACTGTGTATGCTGTGATTTTGGACTACACTTTAGCAATCTCCAGACTGTTGATGTTAAAGGCAAGATAAAGGTTCCTTAAGAGAGTTCCTTAAAACTGTTCTTTAAAATGCTAAATAAAAGACAGAAAAGTTTCTTTATTTTATTCCATATTTCCACATTGTCTTAGTCTGTCATTTTCAATATGAGGAGGAAACTTAAAACAAAAATGGTAAAATAAAAATACACTCTAATAACAGGAAGTTAGAGGCCCACATAGTGTTTGCCACAAGAACCAATGCTGACAAAGGTGACAAAATGGTTAGGGTGGTGGTGGGCGTATTTACCTCATTTTCCAACATGCTCTATGCATTCTTGTTCTGTCTGCAAAATAATCCTCATCAGCTGTCACAAACATGTAAAATGTGTGTTGAATAACATTTGCTGCAGTGTGTCTGGATGTGTTGTGGGGGCGGAGATAAGTTGAATGGTTGTGGTCCTCTTGCTGGTAAGAGGACCGTGAGAAGACCTTGGAGAATGAATGGTAACAATTTAGAAGGACAACATGTGGACAGTCAGTCACATGCAAATGCCTACAACAGCACGCCTCTTACGCCCTCTGTTTGTCTGCCATTATCTATTCAGGCCAGAGCCTAAATGAAAAAAAGGTATAACAAACAGTAGAATGAATCTTGCCATTAGAATCCATAATCAGATTCATTATCAAACATAAGCAAAGAAACACATTTTAATGAGATCATTTGCATTTGAAGTTATCTCACTTTTTCCATGTCATGGTAAACAGTAAACAGACACACTTTGTGCAACAAAGTAAACTGAGCAACATCATCTGTGGTCTGGGTGGGTTCCCTTTTGAACACTTACTGGAAAAATTTGTGGCTTTTGAGCCGAGCACACTGAAAAAGTGATCACAGAACATGGTCTCAATGATTACAGGACTCTCAATCTTGTCCTATCTGGTTTCCAGACTTTTCCAATTTTCCCTCAGAACCACACCATAGGGATGTCACAGGCTGACTAAAGACAGAGGGGAAATCTTGACGCTGTTATGTAAGTGCATGACTAGAAAGTCCAGTCCATCCATATGCATACCTCAGCAAAACAAGCTCATGACACAAACTCTGTGCAGAGAGGAAGTGGTCCTTGGAAGGACTCTTGGGAATATAGTCTTTCAAGGAAAACTGTAGAGTAGTAGTCACCATGGTGACTCAAGAGTCTTAGTTCTCTAGTGGAGACCAGAGATGACCTGGGTAACTGGGAGAGGGTGGGAGTATCTGGAATATCATAAAAATGAATCATGGGAGCACAGACTGTCTGCCCTCTGCTAAAAATCATTTAGGCTACTACGAGTCACAGGATCCACGGGGAAAAGTGATCTGTTTTCAAATTAAAACATAGCCTGTTATATATGTCACCCAGGGTTTACTCAAGGGCCACTGTGTTTGTAACAGTGAAAAAGGTTCCTCTTTTACTGCTCCACAGTAATTTGATGTGCTGTAATTGAATATACACTTCTTTTTTGCACTACAACAAATGACACTGCTGCTTAAGTGACACCATTTGAGTATTATTACGCTACACACTGTGGATTAGGTATTTCACTTATTTGTATTATATACAAGCCTATTTGTACTTTTTGCTATGTGTATATTGTCCTTGCTATGTGTATATTATTAAGCTTTGTTGTTATATTTATTGTCACTATTTATTGTCACATTATATTGATATTGTTTAATGTTCACTCTGTTCTAGGCAGAGTATAACTATAAGTATATAAGTATAAGTAGACTACACATTATAAAAAAAATAGTTCAGTCCTTGATATATAGAAAAGAGTGAAAACTGAAGATCTTGTCATAGAATGGGAGGGAGGGGAGGGGGCGGGGTGTGATAGTCATTGTCCAGTATAGACATCAGTCTGCTATGGGTCCTCTTTTCTGCTGCTGACAGCATGGTTATCTTTCAAGAGCACAGCTCTGCTTTATTTCTCGTATTAATTATCATACAGTTCAGCAAGTGCACAGAGGTGATACAGGAACATAGGCCCATCCGCTGGACATCATGTCATACTGACTTCAGAGATGCTTGCACTCTGTAACTGTGCTCTACAGTCATCCACGTATGTGGATTCCTAGGAACTGCATGAGATTTCCTGTGTGTATGGTCTGATTTCATTATTAATTGCATGGGATGCTCACAGAAACAACAGATGTATTAATCCCACCTCACATGACCATGTAGCCTAACTAACTAACTAGCTACAAATATTTGAGAAGGTAAAATTCTGGTAGGTGAGTAACTTGCAGATGGGTAGGAGAAAATATGGTGTGTGCACAGACTGTAGTCACAGGTTGAATAATTAAAAAAGGTACAGTTTATGTCTGGCACATAACACAGAGACAAACATCAACAATCCTCACTCATGCCCCACTGAACTAGTAGGTCGCTTTGGAAGCTGACGAGGACAAGGATGACAAGGACAAGCATGGGGGGTCATTTTTAGGGGATAGTTTGTTCACTAGAAATAGACTCTGGCACTTGACTCAGAAATACAAAGCCTCTTTAGATGAAGCTGCTCTGATTTCTTCAGGACTTCCTCAGTAGCAATAACTCCAGACAGGAAGCTCCTAACCAGTAGTTTACATGACCTCTGGCCCAGCACCAAGACCATTGAAGATTGTAAGCACATCTGTCATATCAATCACTCCAAGGGGGTTATGTATTACAAAGAGCAAAAATAACACGTTTGGATTATGCCATTTGGTAACGATTTTAACATCATGAAATTATAGAATATCTTCTGTAAAGAATGCCTGTGCACCCACCTATGCAGTCAAACTGCATATGAACTCGTCAGTATTCACAACAGAATTCTATATCAACTTTGGAATCAATCAGTATCTATCTATATAAATTCCATGAATTACATTGAGCACTGATTAAGTAGTAATGGTAGTGAAAGTGGTGATGGCGATATTTCTTCCTTGTAAAAGCGTCTGCTGGCCCGTACGGGGATCGAACCCGCGACCTTGGCGTTATTAGCACCACGCTCTAACCAACTGAGCTAACCGGCCATTTAATGACTTATCTCACAACAATCACAATCCGTAGGATATACCTTTATACCGTAGGTCAAAACACTGTTGAACTGTACTTATAAACCATTGTTGAACAATTGTATTTTGTTCACCAAAACATGAGGGATGAAGAACAGACTGAAAAATACCGTTGACAGCCTACTCTTTTGATCCGGTGAATCTTACTAAATTCTGAATGCTTACTAAATGTATTGTTGCGTTATATTCATTACAGGTAGTTACATAATTCAAGTAGGGATACAATAATTAATATGATGAATGCGCTACTGTTTTTTACATCATGACCATCTTTTGACTGGCAAACTGACGTCATGATCACAAATTGCGATGAGCTGAATCACTGCTTCTACTTGTCAGAGAGCGCGTGTGTGCACTCCGTACACTGTTGCGTTCGGGAGCGCACGAACATCTGGACACCTTAGTACACACGTATACCGTAAACACGCCGAGAAAGTACAATATTTTGTTCGTTCCTAAAGTCGGCTTCCCCGTTAAACTGTTGTTATCGACTTGTGAACTGAAATAAAGTGAAAAGGTCCAAAAACAGATGGCACAACCAAATAGTTCAGAAATACCCTGCAAATACATCGATGCTGACAATCCAGGGACTCCAGCGGTTTCCGCGTCCATGTTCGCAGCAGGGGTCATTGGGAACATTTTTGCGCTGTTTTTGTTGGAAATTCGACGCTGGAGAAAAAGAAGCTCACTTTTTCACGTTTTGGTTACTGCTCTGGTTATCACAGATTTACTCGGGACTCTTGCTGTGAGTCCGTTAGTTCTTACCGCATACGTGAAGAAGGCGAGCCTTGAAGCGATGGGTGGACAAGCTCTGTGCAACCACTTCGGCTTCAGCATGACTTTTTTCAGTCTGTCCACTCTGTCCATTCTACTGGCCATGGCTGTAGAACGTTGGCTCTCCATCGGACACGCGTACTTTTATGAGAAGTACTTAACGAAACGATGCGGATACTTCACAATTCCTGCGATCTACCTAGTTGGCTTTGCATTCTGTACGCTACCTTTCGCTGGTGTGGGAGAGTATATGTTGTATTGTCCAGGTACGTGGTGCTTCTTTGACATGCATCCTAAAGAGAGTCCAGGTCGAATTTACGCGGGAATCTACGCTTCAGCGATGCTCGTAATGATAGTGTGCACCGTGCTTTGCAACGCATCTGTCGGCTACCATCTGTTTGGCATGTACCGGAGGAGAAAACACAATCGTGGATCATTTCGAGGACCGCGAGGGCATAAAAGATATGACTCCATCACTAAGGAAGTTGAACATCTTGTCCTCCTCGTGGTGATGACTGTTTGTTTTGTCGTCTTTTCTCTTCCACTTGTTGTAAGTCCATTTATTTTTACAATTTAGACTACTTATTAAATTACCCTTCTTGTCAGTCAACCGAGAAGTTATTTAATTTGTTAATATTTATTCATACATTTAGATTCGTTTGGAAATGGAAAAAGTTTAGCTTTAGCTCTCACCAAAAACCTCCACTCCTGCTGGCAATAAATTGTAAATAATTGTAAGCTGACTGCTCAATGTTTTTTTTTAATTGTGACCAGTAGGCCTATTGGGAGTAGCCTACTGATTGTGTGTGGTTTGTGTGGTGTTCATCTCAGATTCAGGTGTACATGAACTTCTTCCGAACTGGAACCTGCCATAGGCAAGACCTCCAGATGCTCCGTCTGCTCTCCTTCAACTCCATCGTGGACCCCTGGGTGTTTATCATCCTCAGCCCCTCCGTCCTACGCTTCCTGTGGGGGAAGCTGTGCCGGCAACAGCAGCAGCAGACACTGGCGAGTGTGGAGCGGACAATCCACAGAACCAGGCCCATCAGGCTCGACACCCCAGTAGACACTTGCAAGCTGCCAGCTCACACGTCTCGCGCCATCTGCCCGTGACGGGAGGACTTGATGTGGAGCTTGGATAGTCAAACACGGTGCACAGTGTGGCCCACTGTGGGGCCACTCACTGTGGATGGTCTGATCAGATCGAGGGATGTCCTTTCGTCAGGTTTGGTCAGAGTGCAGGCACAGGCAAAGCTGTGGTCCTACACACCGCTGACTGGGGAGGTCACCAAATGTGATCGGTCAACAGAACCCAGAACAGAATGATCTGAAAATACTAAAACTATAATATCAAGAACGAGTGGAGATCGATCATGAATGCATTGACAGGAGGAGCATGTCATTGTACATTGCTGTATAAATTCACTATCACAGTAATGATGATTGTAGTCCAGTAATAAGCTTTAACTTTAGATAAATGTGAATGAAAATATAGTAATAATTTCACACAAGGAAACAGGAATCAGTTTAAAGCTACTGTTATAAGAATAAACTCTTGAAAAAATTTAGGCCAGCTGAATTACACTGTAGATCTGATTTCCCTGTACACTGTCAAAATATGAATAAAAAAACTGTGGTAATCAAGTCACCAAATTCAAGACTTTTACTTGCCTCCCAGTAGAATAGTGTGGTATGTTGTGGTATGTTCTGAAAAACAATAACTTAATTTCCATTACTGTTTGCTTACAAAAGGTTAAAAATATCTCGGATGTTGTTGTTGCTGATGTCGGGATGTATAGTGTTAAACATGTCGCAAAAGACTCTTCCCAGATGGTTATCAGCAGTGTCATAACATACTACTGGGGAGAATTCAGAGTTCAGAAACTCAAATCACTATGGATTTCGTAGCCTATTATGTTAGAGTTCACAGGCATTGACTTTGTTCTTCTGTTTCTTTATTACTTTTTCTTACAGGAGCCTTCTGAACTTGTTCATATGCTAAATATTAGTGCAATTTCATTTAAACATTGTTAAAGAAGAAGTAATGCAGACATGATCCCTGCACTAAATTGGTGAAGTATTTCACAGTAAAGTATAATTGGAGAAAAATGGGGATTATGATGCAAGTTTAAGACATACTGAAGGAAGGAGTGCTTGAAGAGAGAGGAAAGAGCTAGCATGTCAGAATGGATATGACACTGACATGCCCATGGCAACCACACTAACACACATTTAATTAAGTGGATTAGTAAACCACAGAGATAGAATATTACGTCTGTCAAATGATAACAAAAGCCAGCAAAATCCAGTCAAGTCCAGCACACCATCATCACCATGGATTTACTCACAGTAGACACACAAGCTCAATACTATCCATGTCTCAGGGATTTGTTTATCACTCTTATGTCTTTAGCTGGGCAACTGAGGAGAGGGTTCCTTATAAGGTGAGAGTAATTCTCTACGTTCTGTTTGTCAACGCTCTTAACAGTGTTTATATCGAGACTCGGCCGGTTCTTCAGGCCTTATGTGGAGGGGTACTCAAACTGTCAGTGTCAGCTTGAAGAGATCCTCACCTGAACACAGTACATTTCTTCTCTTTTCTACTTCTTTTCCTTCTTTCTCCTCCTTCCCATTTTCCTCTTTCCTGCAAACGAGCTTAATTAAATTCCCAGGCCTTTCATGCAATTCTGTGCTTTTTGTTATGAAATTGAAATAACACTTAAGCCTTTTGATTCCTGTCTGGCCTCAGGCTACCTGGTCATGTTGTGAGTCTGGTTTGTTTCAGTAATTCCATGACTTAGGTATGATTTAGTTATCTTACCCCCAGAAAGAGTGATTGAGAGAGGGAAAAGCTTGATGTGGGAGACTCAAACCATTATAAATTGGATTATTCTTTTTGTGCACTTGACTTGGACTCTGACTCACAATGCCTAAGGCTTTTTTCTATGTTCGGAGGCTTTGAGTATAAATTAGTCTTGGTTTCTCAGTAATAGTCTTTGAGCTCTGTGTGTGTGTGAATAACACACTGAAGAACTTACGCTAACTGGCATCAAACTCATAGTCAGTGCAACAACAAATGCTCAGAGAGAAAAAAAAATCTATGCAACTCTTGATTTTTCTTTATGTTGCAATTAAAAGTTCAATATGTTTGGCATGTTTTAATCAGATGTCCACAGGGACAGGCACTCTTGCCACGCAAGAAGGAAAAGACTCCAGCAGCGTAGAAGTCAAGGCTAAAATTACTGTGTGTACCTTTTGACTTTTTAGCTTTCCTACATCCAGGATTAGCTTGAAGAGTCGGCAGACAGTGGTCATTTACAACAGGCAGACAGAGAATGCAAACAGTGAGCACCGTTAAAGAGGGAAAACAAACAGCTTCTTGCCAAAGTAAATATTTCTATTCACAACACAGGGACTCCAGGGGCAGCAGTGCAAGTCTACGCTATTGTTTAGTTTAATTAATGCTCGAATTGAACGTTCCCATGTTAGTCAGTGTCTAGTGCCATCATGCACAGGCTATTGAGAGTGGTTATGTGGATACGCTTGTCATAAACAGAGGGTCTTTGAAATATATACAACCTTCCATTAACAGGAAGCATGGCTCAAATTATAGACAACATTTGCCTATGTCTTACAGTTTAATAATTGTCTCACAACAGATATAAAAATATCAACATACTATATAATTGTGTTTGCTTTTTAAGACCATCACATCATATAATGTACATATATAATTATTTTCTGCATTGTTGGGCCTTGGTTTCCAAAGTCACAGAGAACTCTAGCCTTGGTCACATATAGCGTTGGTTTAAAAAGTAAAAAATAATTCAAAAAAGGAAAGTGTTATCATCTATGTGTTACCGAAGCTGGAGGTAAGTAGATATAGGATCTCACAGGGACTTCAGAAGAGGGAAACGCTTAAACAATCCATGTTTTGTGTTTGTGCATGTTAGCTGGATGAAGCAGCTTTGCAGATCAAATGGAGACATGCTCACAGGGACAAGGCCCAGGAATGTGTTTGTGCAAAAGAGCTGAGTTTGAAACTGCGTTTACACTATGCACAACAAACACAGCCTCTAAGCCCATGTGAGCCTTGCTGTGCACATCAACACATGCAGTGTTGCAGACACAGATATTTAGCTGAGCGTCATGTGAAGCTGGAGCCAATATTGGTGAGAGGGAGAGGTCTGACAGAAACACAACCCATCAGAACCAGCAAGGTTTGTTCCCGATCCCGATTTGGCATTTGGGACATTAGAAGGCTACCCACCCAGACTTCAGTTAAATTTTAAACTTATCCTCCAAAAAGACTTTGGAGAGGCAAGGATGAGGCCCACACTTCTTCTTTTTGCTTGAATAATGCCCCTAATCCCAACCCTCTTGTGGAGCAAGAAGTCAAAGTTGTGGTTTGCCCAGCGAAGGACTCAGGCATTTGTCCTGTCCTGGACAGTGTTGCCTCAAACACAGCTGACCAGCTGGACCATTTCAGCTGCAGGGAGAACAGTAGGCATCTGTGGGAAAGGAAGACTATACATCATTACAGGAAGCTTCTGTGAGAGCACTGAGATTACTATAAGTGACAAGATGTCCCTGATTTCTGGGAACAGTCCCCGTTTTTGGTGGCCTGTCCCTGGTAAAATACAAAAAAACCCCACTTTGTCCCCAATTGTTTTAGGCTGAAATATTACATATTTTAATTATATTGACTAGAAATAAGAATGTCCCCGGTTCCCAAGGAAAATTCAGAAAAACATCCCTAATTATACATTTAGCGACTTACATTTTGTCAACAATTATTCAGGTCTCCCTTAGAGCAACTTTTCAGGCTAGTCTGGTTCCTTAACTGCTATGCTACCACCTCTAAGTTTCATCTCAGAGGTCTGGTCACCTTATTTGACATTAAACAGCTTGCAGTAGGCTTATGAATAGGAGGGGAATGTCAACAATGGACTGATATTATCCATGAAAATCATCCACATTTTTATTTTTTCAAACTGAGTCTACAATGTGAAATGCGCCTATGGGAAAGAAATTAGTGTAACATCAATTTTTTCATAAATTGAAAACCCTTCCATCTCATTGCTGATGGCATTGAATGTGTTGGCTCTTTTCAGTATATTTACAGCATGTTTTCATTAAGGTATGCTTGTATGGGAACTCTCACAAGGATACAAGGAAAGTATTTGTGGAATTCAGAGAAATAATCAGCTGGTGGGACCCAGCAGCTCCTTAAATAACTTGAGCAATGTTTGCTCAATGTTACAAACTGTGTATAAAAAATCACAGTGACAGCATGGTTATGAATAATATGAGAAATGACACTACAGCACTGAACTCTTCTTCATCATTCAAGTGTAGTTTTCAGCAGTTCCATCCAAATATGAAAATCACATTTCTTCTCAAAATACACAATGACATTTCGACGTAGTTTACAAAGAAAGAAAGAAAGTCAAAGAAAGAAGAAAGAAAGAAAGTCCAAGTGTAACTTAGAAGGAGAAACTTTCAAATTATTCTTAGACTGAGAATGTGGTGATTATTTGACTGTGGGACATTTTATTTCAGGATGGAAATCCAGGGGATTCAAAGTCTCAAAGAAATATCTGCTGGGAATGTGACACAATTAACAACAGTAGCAAACATCTGGCATATAATATTGCACGTATCAATTCAGCTTTGGGGATCGTTATAACAGATTTAGGAAAAGAGTTTTTAGTCATTATCAAGTGGTCTTCAAGTTCATGTTACAGTATGTTCCCAGGAACTCTATTAGATAGTTAAGAAGCATGGGGTCATGAATTCCCTGTGACCCTGAAGTGATCTTTCAAGGTCTCCATGACTCTTCCAGGAAGTACATCCTGGGACTGGAACACATCAGCCTGTTTACGAATTTTGGACTTGTGTTGATACACAGCACTGCATGAAAAGTGGGATTTCTGGGAGATAACGGGACTGTAGATTTCAAAGTTCAAAGTTCAAAGTTGCTTTTATTGTCAATTTCTTCACGTGTACTTGACATGCAAAGGAATCGAAATTACGCAGATGCACAACAAGACAATTCTAGTCCTAAGTTTCTATAAATAAATAAGTGCAAGTAGCTTAAGGCTACTTTTGCCTAATACTACTACCTAACATAACAGGTATGACAAGACAAGACATAGAGTACCCTAAGTACACTACTAATGTAGCAGGGCATGACAAGACAGACTCTGTGCATGAGGTGACTTTAGAGGTAGTTGTAATTGTGTGCATTTAGAGGTAGTTGTAATTGTGTTTTTAGTGCAAAAGTGCTTGCCACAGTAGCAGCAGTAATGATAATAATAAGTGGTGCAAATATAAATATAAAAACAGAACAATTACCAGCAGATGTATGCAATTTGCATATGCAGAGTCTCAGTTGGGGGGGGGGGGGTCCAGTGTCTTCCTAGACTCCCGCCATCAAGGCTGGGGCTGGGCTCTGCTGGCTGGGGCTGGGAGTGGGGAAGGGAAAGAGTTCAGCGGTCTGGTGGATGAAGCTGTTCGCGAGTCTGGTAGTGCGGGAGCGGAGGCTCCTGTACCTCTTTCCAGAGGGCAGGAGACTGAACAGATTGTGTGCTGGGTGGCTTGCATCGCTGACAATTGTGATGGCTTTTCGGGTGAGGCGGGTGGTGTACAGGTCTTGCAGGGAGGAGAGTGATGCACCAATGATCCTCTCGGCTGTCCTCACAATGCGTTATAGAGCCTTCCTGTTGTAGTCAGTGCAGCTCCCACCCCACACAGTGATGCAGCTGGTAAGGATGCTCTCTATGGTTCCTCTGTAGAATGCAGTCATGATGGGTGGTAGAGTACTTGCCCGCTTCAGTTTGCACAGGAAGTAGAGATGCTGCTGTGCTTTCTTGGCCAGTGATGCGGTGTTGGTGGTCCAGGAGAGGTCATCGCTGATGTGCACCCCCAGGAACTTGGTGCTGCTCACCCTCTCCACTGCAGCACCTTCAATGGTCAGTGGGGGGTGGGTGTGGCCCCTCTGGAAGCTGACCACAATCTCCTTGGTCTTGCTGACGTTTAGCAGGAGATTGTTGCCTTTGCACCATCTTGTCAGAAGATCCACCTCTTTCCTGTAGTGGGTCTCGTCGCCGTTGGTGATGAGGCCCACCAGTGTTGTGTCATCCGCAAACTTCACTAGGTGGTTGGAGCTGTGGGTTGGTGTGCAGTCATGTGTCAGTAGGGTGAAGAGGATTGGACTGAGTACACAGCTTTGTGGGGCTCCTGTGTTCAGGGTTATGCTGTTGGAGATGATGTTGCCAACACGCACCGCTTGCGGCCTCTGGCTGAGGAAATCCAGCAGCCAGTTGCAGAGGGAGGTGCTGAGGCCCAGTTTGTCCAGCTTGCAGATGAGTTGCTGTGGTATTATGGTGTTGAATGCTGAGCTGAAGTCTATGAACAGCATTCTCACATACAAGTCTTTCTTGTCTAGGTGGGTGAGGGCTTGGTGGAGGGCAGAGCAGATTGCATCCTCTGTAGATTGTTTCGCTCTGTACACAAACTGGTACTGGTCCAGGCTGGGGGGCAGGGTGGATTTAATGTGTGAAAGGACTAGTCGTTCAAAGGACTTCATGATGATGGGAAGTTCAGGTTTATGACCGCAAACGGCAACTTACAGGCAGCACTGAAAGTGCTGATGATCAGTTGATGAATGATCAGTTGAAGCATTTTAACTCCTTTATGCATTAATTATTAATTTTGTTGTTTGTTTAAACCTATGGGCCCTAGGCTATTTGCCGGGTATTTTCACTATTTTCACCTTTACTTTTAAACTCATATCTTGGTGCTTAATGGCCATACATCCATGCTGTATCTTGTTTTTTCAGAATAGTCTAGGCTATCCAGATCTGGTTTCATTTGGTGAGCTACTATTTGCTAAGGTTTTATAAAAAAATAGTAAACCAACAAAAACAACCTTTAAGCCCATATCTTGGTCATTATAAGGGCTATCTATACATGCTATACCTTAGTCTTTTCAAAGCAGTCTAGGCTATCCAGATTTGTGGTACTATTTCAATATATTTTTGATTTATAAATCAGCAAGTGTATATTGCGCATTATGAAATTATGACATTTTGGGACGTATGTCATCAGAATGACAAGAGTAGGCATATTATATAATTGATTTGTGCCTTGACAGAACTTTTTTTTTTCTATAATAAATCCTACATTTTGGGCTACTAGTAGCCTAGTAGCCAATTTCAAAATCGTATGAAACGTGAAATAGCTATAGCACGTCAGGAAGGTTTATTGTCATGGCGGTACTTTCAAGACATGCATATAAACCAGTGTTTAATAGACAATGGTTAATTCCAGAAATGGGGACGAGTCATAGTGACTTGGATTCAAGTCGACTCAAGTCGCTGTTTTTATGACTTGTGACTTGACAAAAAATAAAATACTTGAGACTTGACTTGGACTTGGAAGTTAAAGACTAAAGAATAGCGTTGTCATGACTGGATCCTGTCAGTCATGCCCTCTAAGTAGGCCTTACCTACACCACGCCAGATTGTGCCCATCACATCAGCATGTCAGCACCAAGAGTAATTCATTTTGGCTTCAAGGATTATTGTCAAGAGGATAAACGACGGACAGCGGTGTGCAAGACATGCAGTGTAAAAATTATCCGGCATTTAAAGAGCCATTCTGCCGATTAAGTGCTTGTCAACTTGTTAATATTATCTGGTCAGTTAGTAGTTAGCTGATGTTAGCTTGATAGGAGAGTGAGGGGTGGTGGTTTAGCCGCTGCCTTGTATAAAGTGGGTCCTCACACAATCAAACACCTTTTAAAAATTCCTTAATTCAATAAATAGCCGTAAATAATTAATCCGTGTGCAGGGTTCGCGCTATGTACATTTTGTCGTGCCGGGCCGCCACAGCTTCAGAATTTCTGTAGCATATGTATTCGTACTGATATCTAACATTCCCCTCAGTTATTGTGACTTACTCCGTCAAGTTCTCATACACATACCACGGTAAAAGTGACACGCAAAGATAATAATAGCTTCAAAATAGAGCCATTAGCAAATGGCTGCAATTATTCTATGAATGACAGATCAAACTAGCCTCCTCTATCTATCTCTTAGACATATTTGGGCACAGTATACGTGCTAATTATAAAATGAACATCAAGATATGTACAAATGGGGCTTGTTGTAAATGTACGTACGATATTACGCCTAATAAAAGAAGCGCAAAGAATTTTTATCTATACAAATGCAATTTTTGTGAAATATCAACATCTTAACAATGTTAACATAGCCAGCCAGCAAGTACACTTGGATGGCTTCTGTTGGCGAACTTACAAACCAGCTCGTGTTAAGTCTGCATGTCACGTTATGTAGCAGCCTAACGTTAGTCACCAAAATCAGCACAAAAATGCACCTTGCAAGACATATCTCTTGCATAATCAAATAAGGATTCTACTCCAGTTGTTTTCTGAATATTTATTTGAAGTGTTGCCATAAAAAGGCAATCAAATATGTCTACATCTGCAGTAACAGTAGCCACAAACAATGTTGCAACATCAGTTCCTGTCATTAGGATCATGAGGACGAAATTAAAGTGACAGGCGCCTAATTACACCTTAGCCTATAAGAACGTCTCTGCCAGCAAACATCAAATGCAATGTAAGCTAATTACTTTGCTGGCGCACACGTTTTTAAATAATATCTTAAATAACACTTTATTATAAGTATCTATGAATTACTTTGTCTTTTTTTCGTCTTGGTTAGAAGAGAATGGGCTATATCAAGTTTAATTCAATATTAGAGCACACACATATCCCATTCTTGTTTTTGCTTCTGTTTCACAGGTATGCAGAGTATGAAAGAACAAGAAAGCCTGCACTGATGCTACACAGCCTGTGATTTCCCAGTTCCTCCAGTCTCGTCCTCAGGAAGCCTATTCAGCTAATCATCCAAGACAGAAGGCCATAACAAATGCCATCTAACAGATCTAGTGATAGGATGTAGCATGTCTCTTTCAGTCATGGAAAATGTACATTTCCGACACTTCATGTCTGTGGCTGACTCCAAGTACCAGCCTGTTTGTCGTAGGACAATGACTTTAAAGATAGAATCCCTTGTTGCAGATACTAAA
Organism: Tenualosa thibaudeaui; assembly: GCA_027481765.1. Classification (NCBI taxonomy): domain Eukaryota; kingdom Metazoa; phylum Chordata; class Actinopteri; order Clupeiformes; family Clupeidae; genus Tenualosa; species Tenualosa thibaudeaui. The sequence goes on along the minus strand of JAIFZK010000001.1, from coordinate 5,130,038 downwards.
GAGAAAATAAAAGTGCTTCTTGCAGGTGCAGACCATGTATCAGTTACAGTGGATATTTTGTCAGACAGGAGAATGCGTGGCTTTTTGGGAGTCACTGGCCATGTTTTGGCAACATCTGAGGGAGTTCAGCTGAAATCATACTTGCTTGCCTGCAACAGATTCAAAGGACCTCACACAGGAGAACATATATCATAAGCCTTTGATTCCATATGTGATGAATATGGCATCAGACAGAAACTTCACTTTGTTATTTGTGACAATGCAGCAAATATGAAGCATTTACAGTGTGTTTTCCAAAAGAGCAAGATGGTGAAGTAACTGATGACGACAATCTGGATGATGCAGATTTGTGGGAAGACCTCTTCAGAGGTGAATGGGAGACTGTGGACCGCATGATCCACAGAGGAAGCCCTAAACGTCAGCAATGCTTTGCCCATACGCTGAAGTTAACTGTTGGTGATGGTCTCAAGGATACACGGATCATGAACAGTACCTTTGCAAAATATTTGCAAACTGAGCTCTCTCCTGCATACATCCAGCACCTTTAAAGATGCATTTGAAGCTAAGTTTGTGCAGCGAGGGATACCCGCTGCTGTGAATACACGGTGGAATTCAACTCTCCGCCAAGTCAAGGCAGTGCTGTCATTCAGTCATCAGGAACTGTGCAGTGTTGTTCAGGACACAGGCCACAATGAGCTGGTCTTCTCAATTAGGGAGTGGAATCTGATGAAGGAGCTTTCTGATGTGCTGCAAGCATTTGATGAGGCCACCGATCTTACTCAGGGAGAGAAGATTGTCACTGTCAGCTCTGTCCTCCCCCGTGTATTGTTACTAAACCACCATTTGGAAAAACTCAAAACGCAAGTGCGCTTCCTGGGAAGCATGATCCATAACCTGCAATGCTCTCTCAAGAAAAGATTCTGGGGGATTTTTGTTAATGTGAAAATGTTATCATCAGCATCTGGAGCTGCCATTTGCAGACCACTCTACCACTCTCCATCAGATCAGCTGTAATGGACCCAGCTTTCTCCATGATGTGGCTTCAGCATGATGTGCTCGTCACTGATGACATAAAGAATGACATTGCTGACATGGGGAAAGGTCAGTGATTGTTTTTTACATGATGTACAGTTAGGCATGTCACCATTATCAAATTATGGAAATTAAATTCACAACAGTTGTATAAATAATATAATACATTTTTAGAGCTGATTTTGCAAGCATATCAAACTGAACTGTGCAATGATGGAATGGAATGACAAAGTTCATTTTCTAACAATCATGGACTTTCACACTTTTTTTGTCTTTGTTTTTATTAGATCTGATTCCACGTGAGGTGCGACCTGACACATCTCAGACTCCTGGATTCCAAGAAGCTGAAAATGAAAACCAGCAGGAAGAGAGCACTGGCTTATTCTCAGAGTACAGAAAACGCTGCAAGCGTGACACAACCACCAACCCAGAGACACAACTAAATAACTATTTTGGTCTTTGTTATGGGCAGGCTTGTCTGTCCTTCTGGGATGCAAAAGGGGTATCCTCCCTGCACTTTTTCCTGTTGCAATAAGAGCTTTTTCAGTGCCAGCCTCAGGTGCCCCGGTTGAAAGAGTCTTCAGCCATGGTGGGATCATCATGAGGCCACATCGTACTCGGCTTGCAGATAACCCTCTCTGATCTTATATCTTGCAAGTGCAATACCTTGTAAAAATGAAAATTACTTGGTTGATGGATATACTGTGTGTGCGTGCGTGTGTGTGAGGGAGAGAGAGAGGGAGAGAGAGAGAGTCCTTTCTGACCAGAATCTCAGTAAAAACACTGTAAGACTTGAATTACTGTTAACATTCTTATGTGGGAGTCCTGTGCCTTTTTATGTGTTACCCATCATAGATGTGTAATGTATCAATGGCATTTTCATGACTTGGAGCTCTTCTTTTTTGTAAACAGTACACAAATTTAAATGTTTATACAACCATGTTAGATGACTACTACTTGTAAAGTGCAATGTTATACATTTCATGTTACTGGATGACATATTTTGTTCTCCTTTATTTATGTATCTTAAAAAGTCTCATAGCATAACTAAATGAAACAAAGGGCATATAACTGTATAGCTGATTTGTGTGTGTGGTTGGGTAGGTGGGTCAGCAAGCATGTGGCATGTGTAAGGTATGAAACATGTTGGGATTATGGGAATGGGTTCTTAAGTCTCCCCAGCATAAAAAATAAGGTTCCCTACAGAGTATATGTGGGAAAAGACCTTGCACTCAAACTATTCCAGTTATACTTAATTGCCATTACAATATTATGTATACAATATGTATTAACATTTCGTTGATACAGCTGTAATAGGCTGATGAAAATTTTAAACATTTCAAATACTGTTGGCAGAAGTGATCTGTAGATCCAAAGCCATCAATAAATTATTTTATTATGTTATTACTGTTTTATTTGATTCTATGATGTATTGAGTTTTTACAATGCAAATCCAAATTATTGTTATATATTAACAGGTTGCGTACATTGCCCAGTGATGTTTACTGACAGTTACTTACATCTTTTTTTTTCACTTTATTAAGATCAGATTCTGTAGGTAAAATTACAATATTAAGGTGACTTGACTTGGACTTGACTATTACAGGACTTGACTTTACTTGACTTGACATAGCCTGTGACTTGACTTGACTTGCCCAAGAAAAAAATACTAGGGAATTACTTGTGACTTGAAGGTTAAGACTTGAGACTTGAGACTTGCACATGTGTGACTTGGTCCCATCTCTGGTTAATTCCTGTGAAACTAGAACTTCTCGTCTGTTTTGCTGCTTGGATCTACAATGGCTGGACGGCGTCTCGCTTTCAACTCTCCGTCAACCCCGCAACATGGACCGTCTGGACACCTCTCGGGAAGTCCGCTGACCGACGAGAGAAGGACGCTTTCTGTGGTCAGTCGATTGTCTCGTCAGATTGCACAAAGGGAGTCCCATTTCAACTCGACTATATCGAACCTGACTACTTCAGTAAACACCAGATTCGATTAGCTGGAACAAACATTAGCTACTGTGGAAGGGGTGAATTATGAAAACGCCAACCCAAGGAAGAGAAGACGGCTGAACAATCCCACGATAGCGGTAAGATAATATTCGGTGACTGCTAGCTAAGATAAAAGTAGCTAGAAGCTAATAAGCAAACAATTTATACAAGTTGTTTTGATATTTTCGCAGGAAGAAGCACGGCGTCTACACAATGCGGAAACATTTAAAGAGTATCCTTTCATTCTGTCGGAGAACATTATGCATTATTGAATGTGGATGCTAACAGTAGCCTAATGTTATATTTTCTTTCTTGCAGACTAACTTCGCCTCACAATGAAGAAGTGACAGGCTTTTTATTGCGAGGCTTGTCGGAAAGTGCACATCTTCGCGATGTTGACAAAGACAACATTGTGTGTAAATAGGCCTATCCACGTTTTAATTGTCTTACTTCTCGCAGTCCCTTATTGACTTTCCTGTGACTTATAGGCTACGTTTTAATCATAATCATTTATTTGCCAGCAGCCTCCAAGATATATTACGAGACAGGAGGAACTTCAGGAACTTCAGACTCAAACAACCCGGCCAGGCTTTGAAGGCTGAATTCTTGAAGAGTTCAGTTCGTAGCCGCTCGAGAAGAAAGAGGGTAAGCTGTTTCTGTTTTGGTAACCGCGACTGTATGTTGTGATGCATATGTTATGTCCATTTTCTGCGCACTGTGTGGTACTTATTATCTTTATCGAACATTTTTACAGCTGCTAGAAGCTAGACGAGGTGTCCTCGATGGCGAGTTGGATGTTTGGAGGTGTGCGACGGTTGACCTGATGTCGGATGAGGAAGACGGGTGTCTGGGTGGATTGTGCGACCTCCACCGTTTCGCACACCAGAACTAAGCGAGCTCTGAGCCACGCTACAGTCGAGACTAGACGCAGATCCAAAATACAGGGCAACGCACCACAGACGGCTGTACGCGGAACCAGTCCGAGTGCCACTGGCGTCCCTCAGTCCCGATGCAGAGAAATACATTACGGAGCTGTAGAGGATCTGAATTCAGCCATTTTGTTTATACGGCTTGTAGGCCTGCATTTTTGTCAATTTTATCTTGCATTGGTTTTGATAATAAAGCACTGTCTTTCATTAAATGTTCCCGGCAGCTTTTATTTTCTCAATAAATTCGTGTCAATGATGGATACCAATGACATGGATATAGTAATACAAAAATACTGCTACATATAAATAACTAACTAACTAAATAATTATGGGGACGCGACGTGCTATACGGACCCATGGTGCCTTTTAATCCTGACCAATCACGAGAGGTGTTTCTGATTCAAAAGTAGAAATTTCATCCAATACTGAGAAGAAATTCAAGCCAGCCCACGTCTTTCTTAGACCGTTCTCGTCCTTCGCGCCGTTTCACTGCTGTACATATGCAAATATGTGCCCCGTCTCGTTTTGGTATGTTCTCGACCGTTTTTCACACACGTAAATGCAAACTTCGCAGACTGGAAAGCGCCCGATAACCGCCTAAAAGATTAGAGATTATCGGGCGTTTCCACGGACATAAATCTCACTTTTCGTGCAGTGCAGGGTTTAAGTGATGATACTGAGCAATGGTGTTTAGTGAGGACAGGATTGTTTAGTGTGGAGGGAGAAGGGGATGGGTGTAGTCAAACTATGTGACAGCTTGTTAGCTGTCATTAAGCTCAGCTGTCATCTTTTACCGCACACTGCTGTTAACCTGACCTGACCTAAGGTCGACTGGCACGCCACTTTCCAGTCATAGCAGTAAGCAAAGAAACAGAAAGTGAATTGTGACTAATCCAAATAGGCCCCATAATTGCACTTGCCTATTTGGTATAAGTCTGAATAGAAAAACAAAAATCTATCAAATAGGCCTATTTCAGATTAAATATCAGAGTAAATAATTGGAGATAGAGTAGCCTATGCTTAAATTAGGCCTGGATTGCTGCATGCAGGCTATTTCAGACTTGGCTATACCTGTTATAATTAGGTAACAATTAAAAAATAAAGGCTACAATGCATCTAAGTAAATTTAAGAATGACATTCATTTTAAATGCTTTTTTAAAGATGCAGTATTAATGTTTCAGTCATCGGGAAAATCTAGACAGAAACACTGATCCTCAGATTCCGATGATGACAAGAATTACTTTTATTATGATACAATCTCCCGGCGTTTTGCCCCGGAAGTTGACGGAGTATTCCTAGGTAGGGTCGAAAAACATAGGTGAGCTCACTGGAAATGAATTCTTTGCGTTTTTTGTAGATATCAAGCATTTAAATTACATAGTAAACCAAAGCTGAACCTTGTGCTGTACTTGTGGTGGATATAACAAATACAGAAGACATATTTGGTAAGACATAACGTTGCTCTCATCGACATTTGTTTTGTCAACGTACCCTACTGTTCGACTCCAACATTGTGATTTATATTGGTAATGGTCCGTTTTGGGTTTAAAATATTTAAACTTCCATTGCACAAATTTTTCTATGATTGTAAACTGTCGTGCCAAAAGAGCTTATTTGTCTTAATGTAATATTGAAGAACTAACGTTAGCTACTCACCTGAAGAAAGTGACAGCAATCACAAACATCATGTTTCTTGTTCTGTAATGTTGTTTGGTTAGCTCATTTGCTAAATTGATACATGAACATTCGTTTAGTACTTTACTGTAAGGAGGTGATAGAAATGGACTCTTTAATTCTGAATTCAATGTGATCATACATGGGCAGAATGTTACCAGTGCTATGTTTTGCTTTTTTGCTGATTCCTCAAATGTTTCTTATTCAGTGTATCCCTGTGTATCCCTGTTGGGATATATTCAAATGTCAAGAAGAGAAATTAATCTGTGTATCCTTTTTTAACTAAACAAATTTTCTTCTTAATACACATTGGGTTTGGTGTTGAACATGTTCTCTCCTACATAGAAGTGGTCAATAGAAGCATAATGGCAGCAGCCCCTGCACAGCAGCCCACGCTGACAGTGGAACAGGCCCGAGGTAGGACCACCAATCAGCACGTCCAGACCTCCGCTGCGATAATTAACACTTTTGAAAAAACAAAAAAGACAGTTTCACAGTATGATTTAAGGTGTTGATGACTGAGTGGTCCAGAAATAAGTTGCTGAAGTGCAATGAGATTAATTTGTTTGTGTGTGTTTGTGTTTGTGCAGTGGTGTTGAGTGAGGTGATCCAGGCCTTCTCTGTGCCAGAGAATGCAGCACGAATGGAGGAAGCCAGGGAGAGTGCCTGTAATGATATGGGCAAGATGCTGCAATTGGTCCTCCCTGTGGCCACCCAGATCCAACAGGAGGTCATCAAGGCCTATGGCTTCAACAATGAGGGTGAAGGTAAGGGCTTGAGCATCAGATGTGGGATCCCAAGTCCATGAGCAGATGTGCAGAAATATAATTTTTTATAATTTTTTTATTTTTTATATTTTTTTTCTTTATCTCTCTATAACCCCAAAGCAAACTTTGTAACACCAAAGCAAAAAGTCTTTTATACAGAGACTTACAGAAATAGTCTTCATACTGTTCCCCAAACAAAGGCATGATAATGCCGTACCAGTGTATGCTTTTAGACAGCCTTGGTTTGCTGTCACTAACAGTCAGTTCAGTCCTTGAAGTTTCAAAAGTGAGTTCTAAGTTACGTCATGTTTGGTAGATGCCTGACACTTTATAGAAACTACATGTATGCGTTTAAAATAAACTACTTATTTACCTAGTTGCAATCTGTTTAGACGGTAACCTGGTGTATCAAACACTTTCACATTGTTCACTTTGTGAAAAGCATCTAGCATCTTGAATTGGCATACATTTCCTTCCTTGTGGCCAGATACTTTCTGTGAACTTAAAAACTATAGGGATGCCCACAGCCCTTTGTTCACTGATTGGCCATCCAAAACATTTGTTGAAGAAAGCCTAAACTTTTGGAGAGATTTCTGATGCAGTGCTGTAGCAAAATGTGAGATTGATATATAGCCTGGCTATTTAGACAGCACTATGGGCTAAAATAAGCAGAGATCAATTGTCTTCATATCACATCATCAACATCATATCACATCACAACTGCTCAAAATATTCTCAGACTTCAGTGAGAAAGAGGTGGCACAGACAATAACATGGAAGTTGGGTGGGTGAGGGCTTAATCATTGAATCAATGAATGAATTATTAGTATTATCATAGTAGTATGTTAAAATAGACATTATTATCAGTTTATTTAAAGGCACAGTAGGCAATGTTTTACGCTAAGTTATCAGCTTTATTATGGGATGAATGAAAGCTCTCTTGGCCGCCTCTAACGTAGGTTTCGCAGTTACTACATTTGCAGGATCTGAAACACTCGGTTGAAGATATGAAACTGAAAGTGAATGCAATGGAAATCGCATTTATTACTGGCTTGGTAGTCAATGTAACAATGCAATGATCATCGCTGGTTCTTATTCTTTGGTTTGCAAGTAAATTCACATGGATTGTTGAGAATGTAAAACGTTGCTATTTTTAAAAAAAATCAGCAAACTCCGGAGATAAAAAATTGCAGTCTTGCCTGGTATGCCTTTAACTATGTTTGTGCTTTTTCAAAGGTGCCGTAACGGTTGATGAACCTCTGGAGTCTTTGGCTCCAGTTCATCGTCATGATAATGTCTTTTTTTTCTAGGTGTCCTCAAATTTGCCAGGTTGGTGAAGATGTATGAAACACAGGACCCAGAAATCGCAGCTATGTCTGTCAAACTTAAGTCCCTCCTCCTCCCACCTCTTTCAACACCTCCGATTGGAGGAGGCATCCCAGCCTCCTAGACACTGGAAAAAGCACAATAGCATTTTTCCATTACAAAAGGATTTTTTTTTTATGTCATAGGATCCCACTACATTTTCTGACATTCCCATGGCATTTGTCAGGAGTTCAGTACCACTGAGGGACCACTGCCCTTTTTGCCAACACCAAAACGAATGCCATTGTTCAGGCTAATGATTCTATGATATGTGCTCAAATAATTGAAAGGTAAAGGCCACTATTCATTAAAACTAACATAGAGGTTGGAATTAGAGCTGTTTATTGATCATGTTATGTGATTGTGTTGTAATGACTTTTCAGATTTTTTTTTTCTCTTTTTTTGTACCGTGTAGCCTTCCAAAAGTTAAAAGATTACGCTGTTTTGAGATGCTCATTTCCCAATATTCCAAATAACAATGTGTTATCCTCCCATCATTATCCTCCCTCCTTTCCTGTTGAATTGAAATTTTAACTCAGTTGTTTTAATGTTTGTCTTACCCTTCCTGTCCGTGGAGGAAACACAGTGTACACACAGACACACACACACAGTTTTGTTTCACTGATAGCCCTACTGTTATGAGGAAGACGCATGAATGCCAACTTTTGCCTGTATGTTTTTTTTTTTTTAATTGTATATACTTCTCATCTGTTACATGTTCTGTTGGCAGCTTGGCTACTACCACACATTTTGAACATGAGTAGGATCGTGGCTATCATTGCTTAATAAATGTATATTGGTAAGAACTGGTATCACACACTTCACTCTTAACCAAAGATTCCAGAGCACTCCAAATTATTCCATTCCATGCCTCATACATTTAGCATAAAGGTTTGTTTGAAAACCAACGGCAATACATAATTAATTGTAGAATGCATAAAAATAGTGTCTGACCTATCTTCGGGGGGGGGGGGGGGGGGATGGTTGAGGTCAAACCGTCATATTTAAACCGTCTCTGGTTAAGGTCTTGATGGTATTGGTCTCTGATGCTGTTGCTACCAAAGATTCTAGAAAGCTATCCATTTGTTCTAGAGTCTGCGGTAGCTAGGGACGCACGTTCTCAGATTTCCGAGTTGACCTGGTTGGTTTTGGTAATCGACTGGAAGGTTGCAGTTAAACGTCTCAGTTCAGCCATATGGCCATGGCAAGCGCTAAAATAGACGAACTGTACGTACTAAACGTGCAGAGAGAGACGTGGTGTCGAGTTGAGACTGACAGCAAATTCTGGGAACGACCAGAGAGAAGGCACTTTGACCGTCATCTTAGGAATACATACGATATTGGCACGCTGCAAACAGCCCCCTCAGTGGACCGGACCAGTTGGATGCAACGCAACCCCTGTGCCCGTGTCGTCGAGAGAAGACACTTCGAGCAGAGTTGTGAGTAGCCTTGTTCTTGCAAGTCTACTTTGCATTGGTAAGGTAATAATATGTAAATAAAATAGTCATACGTCTCTTTTTTGTAATTTCACAGATAAGTCCCATTTGGTATGATGGAGGACACAGGATTGACACATCTCTTATAAAATAGATTATCAAACGTAGGCTATTTTGTTTATTTCTTTAGTCTAGATCTGTCGTAGTTATGATGGAACAACATGGCACTCGTTATTGGATCAAAACAGAGTTCAAATAGCCGAGCCTATACTGAAGACTTGATGGCTGTATTTGCTGCCATATGGACATTTAATAAAGAAGAGGAAACAGAAGACCTACCACATCAAAAGCATATCACAGTCCCTACAACTTATAAGTGATAAGCTACAGAAACGAAACGTCACATCTGGTTAGCAAGCAGCCTACTGAATAGACAGTGAGTTCCCTTAAATACATCCCTAACCCGACTCTCCCATACATCACAGAATGTTGTATCACAAGCTCAGACTTCACTTCATTGTATTAGTAGCATTGTGCCATGACTTAGAATAGTTTTCCACATATATTTAAAAAAATAAGGCAGGTTAACATTGCATACGATATGGCTCTATGGCTCTACAACAAAGAGAAAAATAACAGCTTCTAATGAGACAGTGCATCTGTGTTTTCTGGGGGTACATTTTGTCTTTTTCTGCAAGATGGAATATTTCCGGTCTTGGTTGTGAGATGTTTATCCATTAGAAGAGTGACAAAGTAACTTCCACAATCCACAGATCCTTAGTCTGTTTACAAATGCAGAACCATCACAATGCATTAATATAAAGTGCCTTCAAGAAACATCTTTGCTGTGTTGAGTAGGGTATCTTTTACCTCAGGCAGAGGTCTCTGACTTCAGAGCAAGAGTCCTTGCTTGCTTGTGTTACTTTGGCTAGACAGTTCCCACACAGAACCAGTAGGCTGCTCCAAAGTGCAACACAACATGATTTTCCTTTCATAGAAGAATGACATAACACATATGAGATTGGCTGAAGGAAGCCCAGTCAGGAGATGTGAAGGGGTCTGACAGCAGGCTCATCATGTCACATTTCAAAGTGACGGAACATGCTCTCGACGTACTCTAGAACCCTTTGCCAGTCTGGTCCGCTCACACTCAACATCTCTTCTACTGCCTAATAAATAAACAAACAAACATACAAATGGTAAATAAATACAGTGTTCCCATCAGAGCAAATTCTGTAAAGGTTTGCAGTAGACTAAACACAACATACCAACGTAGCTGTTACTCCTACGCTTTCTCCAGTCCGAAATGCCAGATCCAGATTTTCCCTCTGAATAATAGATACAGTAATTTATTTTCAACTCTTTTTAATTTACATATGAAACCGGAAAAAAATAAAAACGGCATATATTACACAATACATATATAATATAATATAATATAATATAATATAACAATATAAGATAATATAATATAATGTCATATCATATAATATATACAATTAATTTACAATTACAGTAAATATGTTTATTGTAGGTGCCCATTTACATTAAAATGCTTTATGAAATAGTCCTCTCTTCCTGAGTATAGGCTAATGTGACCAATTTATGTCTGAGTGTATTTACCTTATTTTCAGGGTTTAGTGTGCTATAAGGAATATGTGTAGGAAGGTAGGTATGATAGATCGCACAGAAGGCTAAGCCATCTTCCCAGCTGGTACTGAAGTTTGTGATGTCAATGTTCTGCCAACAGAATCCCACATAGTTGAGAAGCAGCTAGTAAAACACTGTACATTACCGCAAAAACAATAAAACATAAACACACATTTTAATACACAAACTGACTCTTAAATAGGCCTCTTAATAAGCTCCTAAGGGAAATATGATATTACAATGTGAACAGTTCAAAGGTTAATTAGGTGCAAAAGCCCACCTTGTAGCCCTGAGTTCGTCTCTGACACCAGCGGAGGAGAGAGTTCCTCCTGGAGCCGCCGTGACGACGCAGCAGCAAACTGAAGCTGTCATCAGGCCTTGGGTGGGTGAGCAGAGGATGGGAGGAGAGAGAGAGAGAGATGTTGAGATGAACAGAGATGTGCAATGACTGAGAGAGGACAGAGATAAGGGTAAACTGGGAAGGTGGTGATACATGGGGCAACTTCTTTGTGCCACTGATTAAATAAGGGATATGAAATCCTTGAGAGAAAAAAAACAATTTAATAGGTGGGTAACACACATGGGTCTCACTCGAGTTTGATAGCACCATACAGTTGGGATTTTTACAGCCCTGTCCTTTCCACGTGACTGATATTTTTATGTTCATGTCAGAGGATTCAATTAACTGACTATGATCAGGATGTGAAGATTTCAAGTAATTCAGCATAAATGACTTGTAAAAATGGAAAATCCAAACACAATAATAATAATGAGGTAGCTTTAATGTGTGTGTGTCTGTGTGTACATGTGTGTGCAGCATCTTAGTAGTCTCACCTGATTTTACTGACGATCACTGACGACACATCAACACTTCGATCATCATCCGGTTTATCTGTGATGTACACACACATAGGAAAAAAATGTAAGTCCCAGCCATCCTGAAAACACACACACACACACTTACACTCATGCAAGCTCATACAAGCACATACACTGGTGTCCACACTCACATGCACAGCACATTCACCTATGTACATACACTGTGCCAAAAGCATACAGTGATGACGCTCATTGGAGTCACCATAAGTAACAAACAAACACACACAAACACACACACCACCCACTTGTGTAAAAACTGGACCAGCTGTCTTGGCGTTGCAGGAGTCGGTCCAGTCTCCTCCCTCTCCCTATGTCTTTTCCTGGGCCTTGACTCTGAGGACAGAGACCCACCACGGTTATGAGAGGCTGGCTAGCAATTTGGCTATATTTATACTGTTTAGAGAAAGGAACTTGGTTTACTTTCACGTACATACATAACTGACGTGAGTGAAATCTGTTTTGACAAACACCTTATTCCCAGCACTTAAAAGTTCAAGGCCAAACTGGAAAATGGTCTGTGAGTCAGCCAAAGCTGCTTCAAATTTTTTATGCCATGTTTGTTCATGGTAAACCTCCACAGCAGAATAAGATAGTCACACATTCCTTTTTTTGTCTCCTCGTTTTTCCAACACAAAGACACGTTCAGACACAGGTGCACACCATAACTGACACGGACAGGAATCCAACTGCTGTTTATATTTTTCTGCTCCACGCTTTATTCCAGCAGCCTCACCTGGCTAGTGTCTGATGACGTCTGGGTGACACCGCTCTGGTCGGGAGGGGGGTCCGATGGGAGGGGCAGCCGAGAGAGGCTCCTGGATGGGATAAAACATGGAATCATATCCTATTAAATATAACAGAAGTCACAAAGCCCTACAACTTTTCTCTTTGTCAACATAAAGTATGCAGCAGGTTACATCCTGGCTACGCATATTTGAATCTCCACCTCAGACTCTATACTCTCTGTCCCTTTCAAACCCCTGGCTGTTGATACATCACTGTTAGACCTAACCTTGAGATGGAGTTGGCTGATGTAACCGACTAAAAAGATATCTAAACATCTAAACCAGAAAGACAGATAACCACAAAAGAGTGTATCTGTAACGTGCATCTAAAACATGCAAATTCCATGATTTCAACATGTTCACAGTTGGCCTATATCACCCATTGCTTTTATTCTATATTGCAAACATGGGCTACCATATTTGAACATTGAAGTTTTTTATTTTTTGCGGCCCCAGAAATTGGACCACACCCTATTTCTGACCGAAAATGGCCTTTTACAAAGAAAAGGTTGCCGACCCCTGTGTTAGACTTTAGAGGAGAAAACATAACATGACAGACATAACACTGACAGAAAAAAAGTTCAGTAAGTCTCTTCAGGATGAAGCGTAACCCTTCTGTTTTGTGTCGGGCTCTATTTGGCCTGTCGCGACTTATCTTCCAATGTTGTTCGGCAGACAGTAATTTATCCTTCACTTAATCTTCGGGTCATCAGACATGCTTCTCTTCATCTTCCACTAACTCTACACAAACTGTTGTATTTCTTGTATACAATTACTCAAATTTCCATTAGCTACAGTATAGCTGTAAACTTTGACTGGACATGTCTGCTCTGTAAAAAGTACAAAATGGGGCCCCTATTTTAGGCTGGGCATAGCATAGCCTTCCAATGAGCTGTGCTGGACCTTTGGATGTTTGTTTGACCCAAAGGCTGACTCATTAAAGGAAAAAGAAGATGTTTGAATGTCTTAGTTGAAGAAAGGAACCGAGGATATAGTAACAGAATGTATATTTTTTTCACACAATTTCACAATAACTGTTGATTACAATATTAATACAATATCACATTACATTCAATATAACCTGCAGATGAGATGTTGTGACACTCACCTGGACCTCTCAGACAGCATGACAATCTTCCGAGGATCCTTCAGTCCGACCCCTGGCAGAGTCTTCCTCTCGTAATCTACCACTCCCCTCCCTACCGCCCTCATCTCTCTTTCACCCGACGACCCCTCCCCTGGCTTCCTCTCGCTTCTCACCTCCAGCTCTTCGCCAGTCTTTCTACAACCTTCCTCTCCATCTCCATCTCCCTCCTCCTTTGCTTTCTCTCTTCCACTTGTTCTCCCGCTGTTCTCCTGCACAGGTATCCTAGATGGTATCCTGCTGTCTGCTGTCTCCACCTCCTCCCTGCTGGTCTGAGTGCTCTGGTCCAGCTGTAGTGGCCTGTTTTGGGCCTTGAGCTGCTCCTGTTCTAGCCTTTGGCAGACCTCTGTGTGCTGGGCTCTCAGTGCCTCCAGCTCACTCTCAGCCTGATGTAGAAGTGTCCTTGTGGCCGCCAGGCGCTCCGTAGCCTCCTGCTGGCTGTGGTGCAGCTCCCGGGCACTCTCCTCGGCCTCCACGCGAAGCCGGTCGGCCACCGCTACCGCCACCTGCAGGTCGGACTGGAACTGTAGCCACTCGCTCCTCTCTGACTACACAGGAGAAATCGCACACAACTTTCTCATTTGCTGATGCATCATGTCCTCTTGGGCACTATAAGACTGCCCCTGTTTTTAAACCCATGGTACTCAACATACACAAATATGCACAAAGATGTATGTATTTAAATACTGTATTTAAATACTACATACTTACAACACAAATCCAACTAGATAATTGTGACTGAATCGACTGAATCATGACACATTGAAATAAAGGTACAGTCTGCCATTCTTGCAAGAGGCTGCTAACAATTGAGCTCAACTGCACCCTTGCATCCTCCTATGGTAAAATGTTGATTGGCTGGAATTGCTTCATGGCTTGGTTTGAATTTGAGCCTTTATGTTTATTTCTCACTGAAAGAGCCAGGAGAGTGTATGAATATCAGTGGTTTTAGAGTGTGCACACTCAGAGGGCATCTAGGGGGCAGCGAGGTGTAATTTGCTGAGTATGACCAAACGTGCATTGCATTAGAATCGCAGACTGCACTTTAATGGTCAATATCAGGCAAAACAGGTATGTTGTTCAGTCTGTTAGCTTGACATGAGAGACAGCTGCGGTTTTCTATTAGCAGTACATGCAAATACACATTTAAGACAAGAAATCAATACTCCTGTCTCACCCACTGTAGGGTGACTGTTTAGTGTTTCAGCCTGTGGGTGTGTGAGACAGTGTGTGTGCGTGTGAGTGTTTGCTCCTGAAATGGCGTGACATCAAACTTTCTTTTATGCACTAATCCTCTTGGTTGGATAGGTGTTTGCATTGGTAGCAACACCCAAATCACCAATCTTTCTTCCACAATGTATGCAATGCCTTGCATTTAAGTCACTTTTGTAGAACTGGTTTACTTAAGGCGACTTTATAGGTGCGTCATCACTGCACACTTTTGGCACAGTGCATGTACACAGTTGAATAATATGCTGTGTGCATGTGTTTGTGTGTGTGTGTGTGTCCATGTGAGCACCATGCTGTGGTGGAAAAGTGTAGAATGACCTCTGACCTCTAGTGTCTTCTTGAGGCTCTGAACCTCCTCTATGAACTCTGCCCTCTCCATCACCTGTCTTTTTAGCACACCTGATAAACACACACACACACACACAAATGCACAGCTACTCACACCTACACACACACACACACACGCGCGTGACTAAAGTTCACACAGGGACTACACAAAGAGGAACACTCACACATATGTGTCACACAAAGAGATAGAGGGGCTGCTTGAGAAAAGCCCCCTGTGAAAACAGTCCATTTCATTTCAGTGGCTATAGCTTCAATATTGTCTCTATGATGACTGTGTGTGTGTCACAAATAGGGATGAAAGTAGATGATCGCAGAAAGAGAGCGTGTTTTACCTAAGACCTTGGCTACTCCATCCTGCCCAGAGCAGATGCCCAGTGCTGCTCTCTGCTGCTCCAACAGCTGTAAGAGTGCCATGGCCACTCCCTCGGTGACCACACCTTCCACGGGCACAACCCCTGTTGCCATGGCACCAGTGATCAATCTATCTGGACACTCGCCAGTGACGCTTCTGGATGTGGCCCCCACCGGACTCTCCACCTCTGACTGGACAAGAGGGACGGAACCAATCCCCAAGTCTGCACAAGGCTCCACCAACGATGACATGACGGCCGCTTCTTCAGCCAGCAGGGCATCCTCCGCTTGGCTCAAGGAGGCGGTTGCTGGTATGACCCCAGACACAGTCTCTGTGGGTGACGGCGGTGCTGAGAAGGAGAGGGAGGGGCGTGGCAGTGACATCTCCGGCAGGTCTGGTGCACTAGGGGAGGAGGGAGGGGTCTGGAAGAAGTCAAAATGCGATCCTGAAAACAGAAGGGGGGAGATCACATGGTTGACCGACTGATCTGAAACAGACATGAACTGAGAGGTCAAGGCAACAGAATTAAAAAAAAAAAATCCAAAAAGAGATCTCGAGTATTCGCTTACTTGCATGTTAAAGCCTAATAAAGGTGGTCCCCAAAACGCTTACCTTGCCTTTATTGATATGAAGAAAGCCCTGCCAGTGGGATGAAAACACACTCAGCCTCACTGTACACACACAACCTACTGCTAAACAGACGCCGCAGTTGATAAATACATCCATTACAGCAGGACATTACATGTCCAACTAGCAGTTATTCTAGCAGCCCTCTCTCTCTCTTCTTTACTCTGTCTTAAACAACCCTCTTTTTCCCAAGCAGCTTGTGTGCCTCGCTGCTCGTCCCGTTCTTAAAGCTGCTCAAGTATGCTGACTCATCGTTTGACTGGCAGAGCATAAGCTACCGCAGTGCCCAGTCTGTGAGTGACAGTTTCCCCCAGCAACCCTCCTACTCAATACAGATACTGGCATGTCCCTTAGAGATGTAAACACACAGAAGCTTTGCCGGTCTATTCAAAGGACAGGTAGGCTATAATGCCATTGTGCTATGCTGTCCCCTCCTCTTATGATGGGAGATACCATGTCAGCTGGTAGAATACACAGAGAGCTTGAGCTGGCCAGATGAGACTATAGTAAAGGCAGACAATCTTCTCTGTTTTGTTTATACTACCTGTGTCTGTGTATGCTCTAGCAGAGTCATATTCACCTGGTTGTTATGTGCTGAATTTCTAGTAGCTGAGTGATATGGGCAGATATTTGCATAAGTGAGTTTTTTTTGCTTGAGTTTTAGTTACCTGAGGAGCCAAAGCCATCCTTTGCAGCAAGATTACCCATGATCCCTGTAATAAAATTGGTAAGGTTCAGCTGGATACTTCTTTCTTGGTGATCAGCTGTCCTAAATACACGTACAAACATATGCCCACACACGCATGCAAACACACAGACACACACATAAGCACTTAATAGGCTCGATATCGTACATAACATTCAAGATCCTTTAACTTTCAGTTTTAAATTATTTGTGCGTAATTTGTGCGACATTACCTGTTTATTCACGCCATATAACACCATATCACCATACTGATACACGCTATCATAGATTGGACAGATATCAGTGCAATGATCTCTTTATCCAATCATCATAATCACCAAAAACATAGGGCTACACATACGGTAAAATAATGTAGCAGCACTTTCTGCGATGTCTGCAGTGAAATTTCTCAATGAGTTTAATTGCGTCTCCAAGGCCGCATGTATGCAGCTGCCATCGCAATATTCAGGTTAAACTCATAACAATCTTGTGTGCGAGGGCGGTCAGATTTTCTGTCTTGGATTATTATTCGCCTCCTATTTATAGATTTCGGATTCCAGATCATCCCAAACGCAGCGTAAATACACCTATGCAGTACAGGTGATCATACTGCAAAAATCCTGCCAGACGTTCTAAAATGGACAAGATTCTGACACCATGTCGCTGGTAAAATTTGGGCTATTCAGCAGTCTTCTAGAGAAAAAGGTTCCAGAGATCGCTTGCTCTTGCTCCACATCTTCAGACTTATTCGATTTAAGTTCCACTCACCTCTGGATAGGGTTTTCACCTTTCCGCCCGATGTTGTGTAAGGGCGCCCATATTCCGTAATTCAAGTCGCTTTAACCCTGGTCTCTCCTGCTCTATAATACAAAGAACACGATACAACACCTCTCCACAGTCTGTAACTGACCAACGCAGTGTTATAATCATACGCGACTTGGCAACGCTCGTCAAGCTCTCAGCGTCATACGTGGACGCCTGTGCCAGTGCACGCGCGCCGAAAGACAGACCAATTGCAACAGCAGGCAAACCATCAGCTTTGCGAGAAATTATGATTAAACATGGATAGCTTGTAGCCAGTGTTTGCAAAGATTTTTTTTGATCATTCGCAGTGGGTGGGGGTTACGCATCTTTAGTAAATTCGTCAACCGTTTCGTCAACAGTTTCACTCTTACATAGTATAGTACCAAAATAACGGCGACATATGGCTACATCCCACAAGCATCACCTTCTCCTTACCCCCTTACACTATCCTGAAATTGATTGTGCGAGGGACTGATGCGTTTCAACTGTGGTCTAACCTGCCTAGCCTAGGGTTCAAAAAGCCTTTTGTGATATTCATATCGCCAAAACATAAAATATTAACCCGTGCGACAACTTTTAAGAGTAGCCTAGGCCAAGCAATATGCCACACGTGCAAGTGGAAAGTTATGCTATGTGAAGGTATGTAGCCTAAACATCGAGGCGGTCCCTCCTGACCTGCCAGGTTAAGTGGGACTGAGGATTTAAGCGATCCTACCAGACCAACTGAAGGCTGGTAGGATCGCTTAAATCCTCAGTCCCACTTAAAGGACTACTGTACGTCTCGAACTCACTTGGTGTACTATAAGCTGTACTGGACTTGATAACTTGATATCCATCCATCTCTGGCAAGTGGTGCCACCTGAAACTGGGCATCCCAATGACTGGGACATCCCCTTGCGTGGATGGTTAAATTCAACCACGATTGGAATGACTCATTCAGTTTCTAATTCATTATTTGCCATTTCAAAAAACACTAACTCGAACAGCAATAAAATAAAAAAAATAACATAAATGATCTATTTGCTTTTATTTGAGTAGTCTGAAAGATGGATAAGGGAAGTTTTGAGCCCATTTTTCTTTTTTTTTTTTTTCATGTGAATTCTGCAAATAGAACAAAGCACTGCAAAGCGTTACACGGACCATAGTGACCACATGTGGTCAAGTGGGGTAATTCTAGCACCTTTTATAGTCTTAAGAAGTTTTTTTTAATGAAGCCTAAGCTTGATGCCATAGCTTGGTGCAGACTGATTGCACGCTTTGGTCTGCCTAGAACTGACCAAGACATAGGAGCCAAAGCTTACTCAAATCTGCTATTAAGGTCTACACATACTGTAACGAGGGGGGAAATCTCCAACATTCAGGGGGCCGTGGATAAAGTCTGAACGTAGTGGAACTTCCAGTAGGAAGAGCTACCCTACTCCTAAATGCTGCTTTATAACAAGAAATTTGTGTCGGATAATTAACGAGGATATTTTATTAGCTGCCACGGTTCATGACCACACGTCTGCATTTCGTTGTCCAACAATGGAACTGTCAAAATGTTTAATGTTTTTTGACACGTTAATTTAAATGTTTTTAAGAGTTGAGGGGATTATCAAGAGTGGAATTTAGTCAGTATTGGAAATTAAGGTTTACTGTGCAAAGGTTGAAGTCGTTATCCAACAGGATATGACGCCTGCCTTGCCTTCAAACCTTCAAAAGCGGATGCGGGGTGCACTTCTAGACTTTGGGAGTGGGTGTAACGTCAATGGTGTAGGGCAAAAGTTCCAGCTCCGTTTTGCAAATTTGTTGAGGAAAAATTTAGATGAAAACGTGCGCGCCTCTGAAAGCCTCAAACTAATGTTTTGCGACACAACCAAAAGTAAGTTTTTTTTTAATAATGCACTTTTGTTAACAAGCTAGCTTCAACGTTAGCAAGCCATAATGCTGTTTTTCCCAGTTCCTTCCGCGTAAAACGGTAGTTTTGTGTAGCTGTTACAAGCAACAGGTTGAAAAGCATTAGTCTGTTGTTATTGTCAACTAGTCCGAGACTGTTTTAGTTTCCCAGACAGCACCAACATTTTTTGTTAGCGATGTAATGTTAGCTAAACTGTCGAACAAATCAAGCCCGAAGAAAGCGGTGTATGATGACGTCTGCATCATAATTTTTTGGGCAGGCCAGAAAGTTGGCTAATTAGCTACAGTAACTTTTCGACTTGACTACAGCAGTTCACATGCCTGGTCAAGACTTGATTGTGGTTGACGCTTTTTGGTTTTTGGCATATGTCACCAAACTAACTAAACTGTTCTCTGTGCCTCATCAGAATGAGTTTATTCGAGATAAGTGAAAACGTCAAGCTTGCACGGGAGTATGCCTTACTTGGAAATTACAGCTCTGCTGCTGTATGTTACCAAGGGGTCCTTGAACAGATCAAGAAGTACCTTTTCTCAGTTAGGGATACAGCCTTGCAGCAAAAATGGCAACAGGTAATATGTTTGAGATCGGCATTTTTCATGTAGTTAATTATCTCGATTTCTTTGTGATTTGTGGGGCATGAATACAGGTTGGTATATATCCTCATTGCTCTGTTAGGTTGTGGTTGTAAAGATGTGTTCTTGTGCAGGTTTGGCAGGAGATAAACGAAGAGACCAAGCATGTACGGGAAATCATGACTACTCTAGAGAGTTTCCAGCTGGATTCCTCTCCTTCCAAACCCACTAACACTAATCAAGATAATGATATTTGGCCAGTCCAAGTAGAAAGAAGGTTAGTGAAAACTGTCTAAAAATTATTTGACACAAGCTTTACAAGTTTGTATTTGGCTTGCTCTTGAAAATTGTGAATATTGAATATTGTGACACTTTTCATTTGGGTGTCATTATTTGCTTTTGAAACTAGTCCCTGTCTTGATGTGGCCATAATCACAATAGTGTTTGTGCAACTGTAAGTGCATGCAGGATATTTAAAACTACCCCAGACTGCCAAATGTTCTTTAGACCTGCTGACAGACCTGAGAGCAACAGAAACCCTCCATCCAGAGAATGTTCTTGTCAGAAGGAAATACCCTCATGGTTGAGTCATATGAGCAGGATTACTACTTCACTCATGTTCCTCGTGATTGTGTTTCCCTCTCCTCTCTCTCTCTCTCGGCTCTCTGTGGAGTTGATCCAATTGAGAGGAAGGATTTTGTAAATTCGATCCTTAACAAGACTATTGCATAATTTAATGCAATTTCAAGCAAAAATAACCACCTTTAAGGACATTGTTATAGTACAGTTTAAATGTGATTTATTGAAATTGGTTTGTTATTGTTTTCTTTCTCTTTCATTGTGCTTTAATCTCATCAGGTCCTCACCATGTCCTGTGAGGAAGGCCCCAGCACCATACAAGGACAACAAACAGCACAAGAAGCGCCTGATCGCCGGTCCCCGCGCCCAGCACCACCAGGTGTCGCGAGGGTCCAACGGGGATGGGGCCAAAGCAGCCAAAGGAAAGGAGAAAAAGGACAATGGCAACAAGGCCAGAGATGACAAGGTGCTTTTAAGTGTGTCGTGTAATGTGATGTGACGGGTGCTAGTTTTCAGTCAAGATGCCTGCCTTGAGTTTGCATGTCACTGCTGTTTTGTTTGGATTTTTTTGTTAGTGTTTATCTATTGATTTCTTATATTGAATCAAAAAGATCTGTCTTTTACTGTATAATTGTATTGTCCATGTAAGCCATGTAGAACTGTGAGTGCTGTCACTCACTCCTCATACACACCTGACTCACTCACTCTTTGTTGACCAAATATTCCTATAGTCTGTACAAACATCCAAAGTCACAAACTCGTTTGTCCAGTTTTGCTACTGGGAGTGGAGCTCACCGTCAGGCAAACAAATAAGTATCCTTGTTGTTTTCCCCGCAGAACAAATCGGACAACTCTGAAACAGAGGTGAAGAAGTTTGACAGGGGAGGGGAAGACAAAGATCTGGTGGACTCTTTGGAAAGAGACATAATATCTCAAAACCCCAATGTTAAATGGTACAGTTCTCTTCAAACAGAATATAAGGATAACTACATTGAAAAGTCTGTGTATTTGCTGTGAAATTAAAACGGTCCAAAATCAAAATGTTGATTTTGTGCAGGGACGATATTGCAGACTTGGAGGAAGCTAAGAAACTTCTGAAAGAAGCTGTTGTCTTACCCATGTGGATGCCAGAATTTTTTAAAGGAATCAGGCGGCCATGGAAGGTACAGACTCGGCTCACACTGGTCATTTACTAAATCCACTCTGTAATGGCATTTAGAAGAACATACGGTCCTTAACCTAAAGTACATTTTACTTATTGTATGACTCCTTGAAACAGAGAAAGTAGTGGCACTTTGGTTTTGTTATGTTTGGTTTTGGTATGTTCATGACGCTTTCCTCTCTGCCCTGCTCTCAGGGAGTGTTGATGGTTGGGCCACCAGGAACAGGGAAAACTTTGCTTGCCAAAGCTGTGGCCACTGAGTGTAGAACCACCTTTTTCAATGTCTCCTCATCCACGCTCACCTCTAAGTACAGAGGCGAATCAGAAAAACTGGTGCGCTTGCTGTTTGAAATGGTAAAGGAACTTGTCCACTTTCTCTGTCCATACAGTCAGACCCTGCAGTTTTGACTTTCATGTGTTGTTTTCTCGTAAGTCGCTGTAGCTGTCTAGAAACATCTTTTACAACAAAATGGTTGGTGGATTTAGACTTTGTTTGCACGTACCTGGGTATTTATGAAAACGGGTACACTCTCCTTCCCCGCATTGGAAAATAATAATTCAGCTTACACCATGCTCAACAACAGCCTGGGCAGGCTGTCAAACAAATAGAAAACTAACTAGAGAGCTATCATGTCACAATGCTAAAACTCAGTTTTCCTTCATATACCCGTAGCGTCTAAAGCTGGAGTTTTCAGAGTTTTAAAGCTGGCTGGTTCAGTGACTGAAACCTCTGTTTACGTGTAAATGATGGGTGCTACCGCATTAAGAAGCATGCGTTTTTATACATATCCACAGGATATTTGCGCTTCTTTTAGAAAAAAAAAAAAATTAATAGATGTCCACTTAGTCCCTTCACCTGAGGACTCTGACAAGTACTTGGTTCTGAAAAGCACCTGGAGTTGTACACATTCTTCAGATTACTTTATTCTGTATACAAAGGCTATGTATGCCATTGCTAAGACAGCAGTCAAACTACCCTACAGAAGCAGTTAGTCGCAGTTAGGTTCAGTTTGGATGGTAGAACCCTTCCACCTATAGGTGTATTTGATATACAGCAAAAGTGTTTACAGAAACAATGACTGAATCCCAATGACCAATGGCTCACCAAGTCATTATTTTAAATTTCTTTTCTCTCAGGCTCGGTTCTATGCCCCCACCACCATATTTATAGACGAGATTGACTCCATATGCAGCCGTAGAGGAACCTCAGAAGAACATGAGGCCAGCCGGAGGGTTAAGGCCGAGCTATTGGTCCAGATGGACGGTACCGAGGCTACAGATACTTTTGCAGATACTTTGGATGGTTTTAAATAGTTTAGCAAAATTAAGGAAGCAAACGTTTGAACAATTCATTTTTTGTTTAGTTTTGATGCACTGGATTTACTGACTTACTTGACTGAATCCTTGTAGAGGTACAAATAAAGCAGTTTTACAGTCATAGAAACATGAATAATTTACAGTATGGCTTTGGTCTTGCAGGTGTTGGTGGTGCAATGGAATACGACCCTTCCAAAATGGTGATGGTGTTGGCTGCTACTAACTTCCCGTGGGACATCGATGAAGCTCTTCGACGACGCCTGGAAAAAAGGATCTACATCCCTTTGCCCTCAGGTAGACATTTACTTGTCTGTAGAGCAGCATAGGCAGTAGACCAGGAGCCAGCACATGAAGTGGTGAAAAAATGCCGAAATTGCGACCTTCTCATTGTTTTTCACATTGCTCCTGGGTTGCTGGCACCCACTGCATCGCTTTGGATGGTCAACTGAAATCGCTGTCGTGTGTTTGTTTGTTCTACTATATTTAATTGTACAGAACAGAAGCAGAACAGATTTAAAACACCAAATAACCATGAAGTAAGAGTTAAATGGAAACAGTGCTCGCAGAGCTGCTGTATTAGCACTAAGACTGGGCTTGTTTGAGTACTTCCAATAGCCAGTGTGCAACGACTTAACGCTCAGTCTTTTGCAAATGTTTTGCGTGTCATTGCTCAACTTGTTATATTAACAGATGCGTGAAATTAATTTGTCTGCCTTAAGCCAAAGGAAGAGTAGATCTGCTGAAGATCAATCTGAAGGAGCTGGAGTTAGCTGATGATGTGGACATGGACAAAATTGCAGAACAGATGGAGGGATATTCAGGGGCAGATATCACTAATGTGTGCAGGTAAGGCCCCCCCTCGGATGCTAATGTTTAGCACCAAATTATGCATCATTGTCAAGGGCTTTGTGATGTACATGTAAAGTAATTAAAAGAAAGATATGTATCGTGACTTAAAACCTAATGCTGCTTAGTACTTTGAAGTTCTATGTTGAAATGTAAAATTATTTTCCAAGGAATAATATTGTGAGAAACCATTAACTGTAAACTACACCACCATTCTTAGATAATCACAACACAATATTATCAGACTATGCTGACTGTGTGAGTGTTTCCTTTTGCGCAAAGGGATGCATCTCTGATGGCCATGAGGCGACGGATCGAGGGCCTGACGCCTGAGGAAATTAGGAACATTTCCCGGGATGAGATGCACATGCCCACCACCATGGAGGACTTTGAGGCGGCGCTCAGGAAGGTGTCCAAGTCGGTCTCGGCAGCTGACCTGGAAAAGTACGAGAAGTGGATTGCCGAGTTTGGATCCTGTTAATGAAGTGGAAGGTCTCTTTGTCATTGAAACTGAAGTGCTACAAGTTAAAGGGGTTCTAATGAACATACCCCTAAGCGTTTTGGGATGTACCAACCCAACATGCGTGAAGTTTAAAATACAGACTGGCATGCCTTGTTCTGATGAACGGACAGGGAAGACACCGAAGGTGTTGTCATGGTGTCGTGGACTTTACCTATGGACCCTGATAGTTTTCCAGTTTTCAAGGGTCTGTAGCCAGACTTTGTTCTTCCAGTTTGTTTTTGAATTATAGTTTTTGGCCAGACATTTAGTGCAGCTGATCATAGAGTAAAAACTGAGCACTTTTCTCAGCATAGATCCTGTAAATGTTGAAGAATACACAGCCAAGGACACATTGAACTGCCAGCCAATGATCCAATAAGCTATATGAAGTGATCTTGAGACTTGAGAAAAAATGTCTTTACTTTAACCAATGGATTTCTTTTATTTGGAAAATATGGACCTATGCACATTCTGTTATTATTCATTGGATGATTTTGTTTGACACTGACCACAGAGCTAAGAGTCATGTTGTCTAATGTAGGAGCACTTAACCAGCATGGACTCTTCTGCCAAAGCACTTGAGAGCCAGAGATCCACAAGCTGTACTTTTTAATACAGTGATCTGGAGCTCAGTCTGTGATTCCAAGCAACACTACTGGATGGTGGGTCCCCACTGTTGTGTGCACTAGATCTCATTACTATGAAGATGTGGACAATCGTGATAACCTAATTAAGTGACACAGAATTTTAAATAAATTGAAACTTTTTGGAAGGAACTGTGCAAGAAGTTGTTCTTTGAGAGAAATAATATGGAGAAGCTACAATCTGAAAACGGAAGGCAATCACAGTTTTGGTAAACAATAGCAATTTTATTATACAGAGTTCAAGGTTGTTAAGTGTCAACCTTTATATGGAGAACACCAAAAAACATGCTAACATGCTTTCATGGCATACAAACACACCATGGCTAAAGTAAACAAGGCACCATAGAAGCACTACTAAATCAATCTGCTTATGGTTAAGAGTGGAGCATTTATATCCAGCACATTCTTAAGGGGACAACCGAGCAGAGAAATAATGGCTGTAAATGCTACTGTATTAAGCAAACACCAGTCTGTGTCTGGCATCCATTTCAAACTAGATATCTGCATTCAGAATGCATCTGCAAAGGCCAATAGTCCACTAATGAAAACAAAACAACACAAACAAACAATAATAAAGTTATCACAACATACGTGACTGTTTCATGAAAATTAGCCCCAGTCTTTGTGTAGCAAAATGGGCTGATTCCAAAAATGACATACTGTACATTACTAATAGACTGATCTGGATTGAAGATCAGCATACCAGCAGTATACGGTATAGTTTTTCAGAAACACGCGTGCCCTTGTAGTGGAGGTAACAACTAGATGCACTGATCAAACTAACACGTCAATATTAATGCCAGGATCTGACATAATGCTGCAGTAAGCAGACAAAGCGAGGAGCAAAGATTCTAGCGCATTCTGCAGTGTAATCCTTGACTTGAGCCTTCAGTGCATCATTGGTGATGCTGTGCTTGCTCTGCATAATGGCTATGCATAGCTGTTCATAAGCCAGCAAGATGCAACTACTGTGATTATTAACTCATGACTTGCATAAACAGAACAGACCACTGACTTAAATATACAGCCACTGTAAAAACAAACCCAGTATGCAATGACCAATAAAATAACACAGCAGAGATGTGCAACCACTTCACAGTTGTCAGTGGGAGGTCCCCCTGCATATTTAAACTATAGCACTAGATTATTTCACAATCCCTCACATATTTCTTTACAGCTCACACTGTGGTGCAAAAGGTTTCGGAACCAAGATGATTCGTAGCTTAAAATTATGAACTACACTAAGCCATTTAGACTTATTTACAGCTTAAGTATGGTCATTGGTGATAACTAACATCATGTAAAATGCTCGTCATGAATTGGAAATAGACATGCACACATCTCATTATAGTTACTCATACCACCACAATTCTCTTTAACAGTAATTCATAAGATTTAGAAATTCAGCAATGCATGTTACACACAAATGTACTTGATTAAAAAACTGAATTAAAGGCAGGGGAAGAAGATTAAATCATTCCATGGCTTAATCGCCAAGTTATGACTCCAATTCATGACAACACGGACGAGCAATCATTTGAGTACATCCCACCCTCTGCCTCTGAAGCGTTTGAAAAAGGTCATTCTGAGTGTTATTTTACCATTCCAAGTTGTGTCTTAAACAAAGGATCATAATTCCTGGTAAGAAAATAAATGAGGAAAATGTTAATCTATACGTGTTCTTTTTTTTTTTTTTAAAGTGCTACAACAAAGTCATTGGTTTCCTATAGCACAGCGTTTCCCAATCCTGCTGCCCCCTTCCATTGAGAAGAACTCGGCCCATGAATGATTTCCACCAAATGCTCATCTCTTCCACTGTGTGTTGTTACCATACTGATTTAGAGAAACAATGGGTTAACTCTTGGCTTGATTTCTTTGAGTTCGGTCTTGAGGGCTCACTGAAACACAAAACCAAGTAGAGCTGTGGGTTTTGGCCATCAGAAGTGGGAAACGTTGGCTTACCCCCAAACAAATGCCACCTGACACTGTGGGCAGATCCATAGCTGTTCCTACGCTTGCTGCTTTGCTTGAGCCTCCTCCTCCTTCTCTTCCTCCTCTTCTTTCTCCTTCTCCTCGACTTGTACTTCAATGTTCTCCAACAGGGTGCATTTCTCATCCTCGGGCATGAGTGTGGCAGGATTCAGATGGAACACTCCACTAAAAGCACAGAAAAACCATAAATAAATGAGGCGAGGTGTCTATATTATCTGGACTAAGAAAGGAAAACATTGCACAAGTGCACAACTTTGCACAAGCTGATTATTACATTCTGCACCTGTTCCTCACATCATGTGATCCATGTTTATCTTCATAGGTTTCAATATCAAATCTATAGACCATTTCAAGAGTTCAATTGGCTGTTCCCACAGGGCTTCCATTTTAAAAAATAAGCTAGTGAGAAATCTTTATATTATGATGCTTAACTAAAACCATGGACAGCTTGTAGTCTATCATAGCTGCTACTGATTGTACTTTTCCTGGATGACCCCTGACAGCAGGGGTCATCCAGGATCTGTGGATCTGCCCAAGGTTTCTTCCAAGACTAACAAACATATGGGAGTTTTTTCTTGCCCCTGTTGCTCTTGGGTGCTCCTTGCTGTAAAGTGGCATGAGACAATACAATTGTAAAAGGCGCTGTATAAATACAATTGAATCGAATCTTTGGACGAAACAGACAGACAAAGGGACTCACGGTTGCTCGCATGCAGGGAAGATAAGGTCCAGCACGCGCACTATCACCGCTGATCCCACCACCCCCACCACTACCACCCACATGACCAGGAAGAAGACGGGCAGGGACTCGGTCCAAAAGCACCGCAGACGCTCACGCAGCTGCTCCACCCACTCGCACATGGCCTGGCAAGATAAAGCAACACAATGCATGACTCGGTAGACACAGACAAACGAACAAACAAATAGAAGTCCATTAAGCCCAGCAAATCTGCCAAAGGAACTGCAGTTTTCAAAAGCAAATGCATATAGACAGCAATGATGAGAATGGAAAAACAAATGAGTCATAGGGCAAAAATGAGAAGGTAGAAACTTTAAATTAACTTTTAAGTTGTTCAGAAAATAGTAAAAACTTTATTTTATTTATTTGTTCCAATATATTTACAATTTATCTATGAATATGTTACCAGTGATGTTCAAAAACAAGCAACAGTGAGAGTGAGTTGGCATGGAATTTAGCATAATCAAAACAAAATCAAAAACAGCAAAAAGTTCCTTCTTACATTATATGAGGACATGGACACTCTGGGAGGTAAATCAGGCAGCAGGTAATCTGATATAGCCTCCTTCTCCTCACTGTCATATAGCAGGTCTGGGTCCATCCGAAGTGGGGTCTCTGGGAGCTTGCCTGGGGCGGCAGTCTCCTCTTGGGTGGTCTCAGCATGCTTAAATGGATAGTGACTAGTGGTGTGCAGGACAACCTGGTCCTCTGCTGAGGAGTGGGAGTGGGAAGACAAAAGAGGACTAACATTGTGACAACCATTTTCTCTGCAATTAATCACTAGTCTTGCTTAAAGGAGAAATCCGATGTGAATCAATCCATAACTCTGCAGTACTGT
This sequence comes from Tenualosa thibaudeaui, assembly GCA_027481765.1. Lineage (NCBI taxonomy): Eukaryota > Metazoa > Chordata > Actinopteri > Clupeiformes > Clupeidae > Tenualosa > Tenualosa thibaudeaui. The sequence continues at coordinate 5,101,247 of JAIFZK010000001.1, read as the reverse complement.
GATAGGGAAAACAAAGAAAATATCTGATATAACATAGACCAAATAACAAAACGGCAACTAATGTTAACTAAATGTCACATAAGAAAATGAAACTAAAAGCGAGTTTCTGTGCCCCATTCAGTTAGTGTTACCAGCCGGTTCACTATTTTATTTTCTTCCAACAGTGCTCTTTGACCTCAGAAAACAGGGCTAAGGATTAATTCACACCAAATTTCTCCTTTAAGCTAAAACAATCACATGAAAGACGACTTTTTCAATGAATGACAGAGATAGTGTGCTGTTCACCTTTCTTGGAAAGATCAGTCATGACAATATCATCTTCTCTTGGCATCCAGAACAGTTTGTTCTTCGACATTGGATATATGTTGATGAACTGTGTGAGGGACTCCATATTTTCATTCACCATTAGTTTTACCTCACACACATCTTGCTGTTGAACCTGGAGAAATGTAATGGAACATTGTGAGAATACATTGCAGCAAAGCTCTGAATCAGTATCACAGGTCCTTAGGCATTTTGAACGCTGGTACTGAAGACTGCAATTACTTCTTGACAACAATAAGATGAGTAAACACCACCTGCTGTCTTTGTGTTATGTTTTTACAGGGGTGTGTGAGACTTTATGAAGTGTCAGCAACATTCCTATGTTAATGAACTATTCATTAAGTGAAAGCTTACCCCTTTCCCCTCCAACTCAATGACCTCCTCATTGAGCACCAAAACTACCACATCCTCCCCACCATCACTCTTCAGATGCAACTGATCCACCAGGACCCGCATCACACAAGACATATAGAGACCAGAGCCATTCGTGCTGCTCCTGTTGTTGCCATCCACTGATCGAGAAGCAGACAAAAAGCAAACATTTTTTGATTGTTGTAGCCATTTATGACTACAATTAAAGAACACAAAGACTGACACAGTTGCCTACACATTTTCACAAGTTAGGGTTACTTTGACTGTACTTACAAAGTAAGGCTTGGCAGGGTAGCCTGGTTACATCCGACGCCACCGGAATATCATTAATGTAACTCTGGTTGGCGACGAAACTGAAGTTTAATCTTATCTGAAAAGAGAACAGTCAGATTACTTTAGACCAGAGTGTAAACTTTATGCCATTACCCAACAGGAATGCAACGACACTGATGGTGATTATTACGATGTCATGACTTCGTACTTACTTGTACATTTTGTGTACTTTCATTGTGCTCGGCAGCTGTTGTAACGTTCAGCAATATATGTTCCTGTCAGAAAAACAGTATGATCAAAGCTTCAGTGAGCAGCATTGTTGTATAAATCAAGCTAGCGTTAGCGTTAGACTGAGCGAGCTACATAATGGCTAAAGTAAGTAACATTAGCCGTTTCCGCTAGCTACTTGATAAAATCCTCAGTAGTCCGAGTCAGCTCTTACCTGACTCGCAAAGTTATGCTACTCCATTGCCTGCATCTCATAAATCTGTACTGCAAATGGCAGTAAGTTATCACTACATGCATTATGTTGCTAGCCGTCTGACTAGCGTTCCAGTTATCTTGCGATATCACATTAACATTATCATAGCCGCTGGGATGCTATTGTTGCTAACCGTAATGCAAAAATGACTGAGACGTGACAGTAACATAACCAAGCAAGCATTTTTCGTGAAACGATATTTCACGAATTTCTTACCGAACTGTATTGTGTAAGAACTCCTCTGGCAAAACAAGACAATGAAATTAAAAAGGAAACCACCCAAAGTGATGTTGCTTGGAACGCCATCTTTGACTCTAAGTTGTTGCGACACTCCAGTTTCCCGAAAGCATCGCAAGCATAAACAGTAAAAAAACCGGGGGCTGCATTCACATGCTACTCGAACAACTGTACGAATTCCTAATTGTAAAGTCGGAAATATGAGACCTCAGTGTTCAGGTTGCGTAGAGGACATAATACCAATGCATAATGTCTATGCATAATATACATAATTCGCGAAAGTAGATGTAGTTTGTTCCTAAAAATCTCAGAGGAATGTATCGGTTTACATAAGGGAAATCAAATAGCCTAAATTAAACAATTGTCTGCGCTGTTAATGAATTTCTGTAATTTGTCAGCTTTTTCCTCATGTGCACCTTTGTTTTGCATGCGAATAAGGAATTATTTTAAGAACAACGCACAGATTTAAAAGTTTACTTCATTAGGTGTATTTGTGTGACAAAGGAGTTTTTGGTGACTTAGGTTGCATGGCTGGCATGGGAAGTCTGATAAAGGCATTGGATTTCCGTCTTTTTTTTTTTCAAATATAGCCTATATTTTAATGTGAGCTTAGTCTTTGTGTTTATTGTTTAGGTCTTATGCTCTCTATCCTATTCCTTGTTTTCCCACTATTCCCACTGACTTAGGCCTTCTTCCCTTTCCCTTTCCCTGTGTTGAATGCCCCAAAAGGCAAATTTGCCATTTTGTGTCGGTTGCAAGTATCTTTATTTCTGGACCTGAAAACAAAAGAAGTAGCCTTTTAAAAGAAAAAGCACTCAAAGCCTACATATTCTGATAGTATTGCTTTTGAATAAGTGAGACAGTTTTGTTTGGGCTGACCAGCTCAAAGTAGCCTATTAGATTTCTTGTGTGGCAAGCCACAGAGAACACTTATCAATGAACTCAGAGTCTGTGGGGGGCATTGTATTGAAGCACAGGAAATTGCATTTGTTTGAGAGAATGGGCAGTAAATTGTTTATCAGCAAGTTTCTCACATCCCTCTAAACAGAGAGACAATCTATTACCGTTTATGCCGGTTCTTTGTCCATGTCAAATGTTGTTTTTAACCTAGATAAAATCTCAGCCTATTGTTCCAAATAAAGCCTGGACCTGGGTTGGCAGTTGCTGTGTTAAGCTATTTAAGTACAGAGGTGCTAAAGATCCACATGAAGGCTGCACCCTGTTTGTGTCTAATGGGAGAGACTTCTCATGATGTGGATGTTGTGGTTGTTCACTGTTGCCTTTCATAGCCTTAGCAGTGTATATAGTCATGTGTGCCCAAAGAAATGTGTGTGTGAGCATACAAAGTCAGTGCAGTGTTTCAGAATACAGGTGGTCCCCAGTGGCATATCATCGGATGTAACAAAACTGAATTTACCCTACAACCATATCAAGGAAGTTAAGGTATGTTATTTCTGCATCCATTTTCTGGAAATCCCATTCAATTGTTTAAATTATTTATTTGTTATTGTGTGTACTTTTTAAGTGTGTTTAAACTGTGAAAAATTATGTCTATTTCATGTGAATGCATTGTGTTTTATTTATTGTTAGTGGCCCTCATTTGAAATCCTTGAGGATGATTATTAGTTGTGACTCATCACTGAATCTGGCAGCAAAAAGTGTTTCACGGTTTACAACACATAGTGCACAATTTTAATTTCCTTTCCATGTTTCGTGCCCCTCAAAACTCATCAGGCCAACCATATTAGTATTTTACAGCAGTTTTTAATTGCTAATTTTTAATAGCTTTATTTGCATTTCTTATTCTTTTTAAATGCTTATACTGACACGCTTACTTTCAGGCTAGAGACTTTAAAGACCTATCAGAACTGCAGGAGGTGAACCTCTCATCCTGTGGAGTGGAACTTGTGGAGGTCAATGCCTTCCAGACACAGCCTTCATTACACATTCTGGATCTACAGAAGAACAAGCTCCGTCATGTGCCACGTGGTCTCCCATCCAGCCTAGAGGTCCTTCATGTGGGGCACAATAACATCCATGCTCTACAGGGAGTTGCCTTTGAGGGGCTCCATCATTTACGAGTGCTGGACCTTCAGAGTAACATGATCAGTGTCCTCCGGGCCAACGCCCTCTCTGCCCTGGTGAAACTTGAGTGCTTGTACTTGGATGGGAACCGCATTGAGACAGTTAATGGTGCTCTCCGGCTACCGCAGCTGAACCTGTTGAGCATGGGCAGCAACCGGATCTCCTCCCTGTCCTCTGCGTTCTTTGCATCCCTGCAGTCACTTAGAACCCTCCAACTGTTGGGGAACCTTCTGACGCGGGTGCCTCATGACCTCCCCAGGGCACTGCTCCACCTCAGCCTGGAGCAAAACCAGATACGGGCCCTTCGGAACCGGGACATGGCCCAACTGAGAAATCTCACATTCCTTTCTGTCTCCGCCAACAGGGTTTTGTCCATCGATGGAGGCCTTCGTTTGCCAAATCTGACCTCACTGGAACTATCAAGGAATCAGCTTAAGGTCCTGCCCAGCAGGCTTGCCCCTAAGCTGGTGACACTCGACTGTAGGCAGAATGCCTTGCAGGAGGTAACACACCAGCACCTGTCTGGGATGCGGCACCTGAAACATCTGTTTCTGGAGAATAACACCATCAGGCATTTTGAGGCCAATGCTCTGAAGAACTGCTTCCAACTTACTAACCTTGCCTTGGAGCAGAACCTCCTCATCAGCATTCCAGAAGGGTATGCAAAACATCTGACATATTTATATTTTAATGTATATCTTAAAATGTTCATAAAAATCATAAAAATCTTGCTCTGATAGCTTTTAACTAACATTCAGCATGCCATTACGTTCTATATTGAGTCCACTAATACACCAATATTTTGAACTTGAATGACTAGAAAAGTACTGCAGTAACATACCTTATGATATATACCCCAGTTCTTTTCATATTTCTGCCACTACTCAGGCTCCCTGACACATTAGTTCGTCTGGACCTTAAGCAAAATCGCATCAGTGCAGTTCGACAACAGGACGTGACAAGTCTTAAGCGTCTGCAGGTCTTGAATCTGCGGAACAACAGACTGTCCTCTCTCAGCCCTGGTGTGGTGGCTCACCTGCCCAGACTGCAGAGGATGTTCCTGGGAGGAAACCCTTGGAATTGCAGCTGTGAGCTGTTTCGTGTGAAGCATACACTGATGATGCGTCAGGTGGAGATTGGGGAGGAACTGTGTGAGGAACCTGCACTCACACTGGGGGAACTCTGGCGGGGATCTGTGCTGGAACAGCAGCACAGATGTAAGGATGCAACAGAAGATGCAGAGGACTCTGATCCAGGAGAATTGACAGAGAATGAGGAATATTATGACTATGATGTGTGATCACAGTATCATCTTGCAGATTATTCATCACAGGTCTTAGTTTGCCTGCATGCTTCTGTGAGTATGCTATGGATGACTGAAATGAGTAAGTCAGTGTAACATCTTTTAAAGCTTACAGTGGGTATGAATCTATGAAATGTAAGTGAATGTGTTAATTGTTAAATGTCTGAATAAAAATGTTTAAATCCGATTTTGATGATGAGTATCGTGTCGTGAGCTTTCCTCTAGGGGGAGACTGTCAGCTGGGTTACAAGTATCTCTGTCGTAATCAAATAGTGTGGTTACTGTCCAATCAGATAGGTCCATGTAATGCCGTGAGTTCAGAGTGGAAAGGTTGGGACAAAAATGGCAGCCGGCAAAATGAAGTGTTGGCAGTGAGAGAAATGGCATCTCACCCGGTAGCTTAGAGTGTGACCGCTGCCCGAAGATTTGGAATGCGACGGAATATTTATTTAAGATTACTGTATTAAATCGTGGCTCTGTTTGAAGGACTGCATTATGGCACTGGTATACGACTTCGTCTGGCGGGTTCTACATGCCCTCCTGCACCTCCATAGAACGGTAGTCACTTGGTTCCGAAGCCATCTCTGGAAGTGGAATGGACGGATATGGAAAAGGGCTGTAGCCGCTCTTCTTGTACCCATAGCACTGGGTTTCACAAATCATAAAAAAATAGCCCCGACCACTGGCAAACGTGTCGGTCGCCGTTTTCGCTTTGGCGCGGATGGTAAGGCGTTAGAAAAGCTACCTCTACATGTAGGCTTATTGATAGCCGAAGATGAACCGCGATATTCGGACATCGCTAACCTCGTTGTCTGGTGCATGGCAGTCGGGATATCATATGTTAGCGTGTACGATAATCAAGGTAAGGCTGTCTTTATTTGCTAAATATCTCGGCGAACTGTGAAAACTCGCATTGCTTACGTCCCCAGTGTAGCTAAAGACTAACGTTATGGTCCCAAGACAATCACGTGCAGCCTGCCATATGCTCTGCGAAATATTGGCTTCTAGTATTAACATAATATTCCAGTGTGGTCTCTGGGAAAGCCATTAACGCCTTCTATTTTCGGACATAGAGTGTGCAAACTACTAACCTCTGATTTGTTCAGGCTGTGTGGTTTATGACACAGAATTACATAGCATACAAAGTTGGATAATAACCATTCGAAACTTTGAGGTCTCTTGGCTCTAACTAAACCTGTTGACGTATCATTCCTCCTGTTCGTCTTGTGTCTCATTTGACTCATCTATCACAACCAAGCCCCAAGCGTCTTGTCAAATTGCAGAGAACCTTATATCCATGGGAAGACCAGTACTATTTCAGTGACTAGAAATGGCGATGTCCAATTTGAGAGTAGAGAATGCGAGGGGTTAATAGTTGTATGTATAGGTTTGGTATGAGGAAAATGGCTTTGCACAAAAATGGGCATATGAGTGAAATCACCATTCCTCTGGCCTTGTGGTCATGACTTTTTTGTTTTGATTTCAGACTGTCTTTTGATGGTGCTATCACAAGGCAAAAAGCAAGCAGTTTACTTCTGCATTGAACTCGTGCTCTGTTACGAGTCTGTATTTCCTCTATTCTAGGAAAAGACTGCTGGTGTTATTTAATCATGTCTGGAGAGGTGCCTGAGTCTGTGAGTCTCAGCTGAGTGTACTGTAACATTAAGTTACATGACCACGCTTGCATGTGTTCAAGTTTTAAGCTGGATGCATCATGCAGATGTATGGATCATGGCACAGAAGACTAAGTCTCCCTGACCACCACGCATATTGCCTTCTGCACATAGGAACTAGTTGTGTAGTGTAGTAACCTCGGCTGGACATTAAATGGGTTTTTGATTTTTTTACAGCTGCTTGTTGCTGTTTGACCATTTAACAGGTCACCATATTTTGTAGATTGTTTTACTAGATTGCTTCATTCATGTCATTCATCTGTTAATGCATATCCTGTAACTAGCATTCTTGTAATTGTATTTCTCTGCCATCTGTCCCTGCCTTGTCCTGCAACCTGCGTCTCTCTCTCTCTTTCTCTCTTTCTTGCTCTCTCTTTCTCTCTTTCTTTTTCTATCCCTCTATCCAGGCGTGTTTAGGAGGAATAACTCCCAGCTGATGGAGGAGATCCTCAAACAGCAGCAGGAACAGCTGGGGGCAGATGGGTCTAAGTACTCAGTGGAGTTTTTAAGCAATGGCAGAGACAAACAGGACCATCAAGGTGAGTACATACATCCATGTCTTAACCAGATAATCAGTGACTGTCCCTTCTGATGAAGATAAAGTGCATTGCGTATCTAATAAGGCCTTAAAAATCAATTGTAGAACATCCACAGTTTCAGGAAGTTTGCATAACCTTGTTTCAATGAAGCATCTGATTTGGGTGAAAAGTAATACTGCACAAAGCATTGAACCAAAGTTGTGAAATGAGCTTAGTACTTTCCTCAGTGATGATTCCAAGATCCTCACTTCAGTAGGCAGGGAGGAGAATGGGCACAACCCCAGTCTGGTTGCACTGGAAATACTTGATGGGATGCAAAAAAACCATTGTGTGGGTGTAGGATTGAACCTATGATCAGTTGACTTTTTTTTTTCTTTTTAAATGACTCAGTGATGTCGAAATGAGACTATCATTTTTTGTAATGGACGTCAAGCACTGGGTTAATATGAGGAAACAGGTTTCTCTCAAGGATATGAGTGTGGGGCAGTTGTATGAGCCTGTCAAAGCTTACTCAGGTGGTTCATTGATTAATTCATTATTTGCCTCTTTTGTATAATTATACTTTATATATTGATTTGTATGTCTATAGTTTATATTTTGTTATCCCCCACTTCTTCTGTTGTGGATATTATTGGCACACAAGAGATGTGCCCAAAGCCAGTCAGTCTGTTTAGCCTCACACTTTAACCATAAGGGAGGCATGTCCTTAGGCGGTGTGTGTGTGTGTGTGTATGTGCGAGCGCGTGTGTGTGTCTACACAAGTTTGTCACCCTTCTTTTCAAGGCAATCACTAAATATTTTGGAAAAGCTGAGTTTAGTTAGCTGGCTGCTTTGGCTCACAAGTGTGCTTGCAGATTCCTGCCTGCTTGTCTTGGGACGCTACCAAACACCCTGATGATCTTTTTTAAAATGCTTCAACTGAAACAGAATCCTGCCCTTAATGAACAGTGTCACATTAAACTTAATCACGTGTAGGCAATGAGGAGCCTACATGTGTTTGCTCCCTATTCCAGTGCAGTACATCAAAGCCACAAGATCTATGCTTGTTGTCAGAATTTGGCCTTAGGCAGAGTCTGCTCTGAGTTTCTTTTTCTGCCTTGATTTAATCCAGTTCCAGAGAAGTAGCCTTATGTCCTTATTTGGCTGAAAATATCATCATCAGTGATGTGTGATTGTGTTGCAACATGGAGGTGCCTGTGTGTGTGTGTGTTTCTGTGTGTGTTTCATAAGAATTGAAATGGGTATCTTTGTTGAGTAATCTTTTGTTACTCTAACATCCCTGTTGCACAGCTGTTTTGTTTTCCAAATTGATCATATATTAGTATATAAACATAGGTCATCTTAGTCTTCTTTGCCAACTTTTTCAGTGCAGTAGGGGATAAGTAGGACGTCAGTTTGTCTACTGTGTGCTGCCTGAAAATTTTTTTAGGGGTCTGGAAAAGCTTTTTGTACCTTAAAAAGGCTGTAGTCATAGTTTTGTAATTAGATGAAGGAATTACCTCCTGAAGGTATATTAGGGGGAGCTCTGTCAAGGTTTTGTAATGTTTTAACGAACGCTTTGAGTTTTGTTCTCTCTGTCTGTTTCTGACGTGTCGTGACAGGAAATGATGCACTGTGCACATTGTGTGTGTGTGTGTGTGTGTTTTTATGACCTATGTTTGCATATGGGGATAGGGCAGTGTTTCCAGTACCTAAAAATGTGAGACTCCTTTGCAAATTCAGGGCTTACCTGTCAGGTGTTACATTTTGCTAGAGTGATGGACTGGGTTAGCATCTCTCACTAGAGTAAATTTGGCTAGTGAATTACAGTGCTGGACTCTGAGTTAATATCTCTCACTAATGTGTTAGTTAGGCATGGTTTCTCAAACTTTATTGAACCGGGGAGCCCTCACAGAGCAGAAAAATTTCCAAGGACCCCACATAATCGCAACACAAATTTAACAATATAGGCTTATATCCATTAATACTGTTAAATTGCTAGATGCTACTTTGTAGCAAACTTCACGGACCCTCTGGCAAGGCGTTGTGGACCCCTGGGGGTCCCCAGACCACAGTTTGCATTACAGTACTGGACTCTGGGTTAATATCTCTTACTAGTGAAGTAGTTAGGCTAGTTCATCTCCTTACTTCAGAATTCACTGACTGCGTTCAAGGTTTTGCTACAGTCTTAGGGATGGCAGACTGCCACAGTAACTGTTAAGCTCATGAAAGTGTCTTGATAATTGTGTCTATGTGATCATATATGCTGTATCTCTCCTACATCTGCATGTGATGTGTATTTGTGTGTTTGCACTGTAGTGCCAGGAGGTGGTGTTTGTGTGGGAGGGAGCTGATGAGTGTGTTTCAGGCAGTGCATGTTGATATCTGACCCATGTGTGTTGTCTGTGTGTGTGCTGGCAGTGTTGTCATGCCAGGCGGTGGTGAAGGTGCTGTCTCCCCAGGACGGCCGACAGAGCATCGTGGATGCCGCACAGAAGTTGTGCCAGGCGGTTGAGCAGAGAGAGCGCACAGCCCAAGACATTGACGTCACTGTGCTCGACTCGCTACTCAGAGGTGAGCTGGATCAAAACAAAACATGCTGACAATCATCAATGTGTGCCAGAGTGTCATGGTCAAAGTTCTGAGGATGGCACAGAGGTCTAAGTATTGTCATGTAGTCATGTTAGTCATGTTAGTGAAGAATATAATTCTGGGAAGCAATTAAGAAATTCAGATACGTGATCTGTGGCCACCAGTGGCAGTTTATTATGCAGGTATAAATTATTAATTAAGATTAATAGTGACGGTGGTGTGTCACTATGTTCAGAAAATAGGCTACCCGCCTACAACCCATACTTCAGTGACACCCAGCAGTAGGCTTAAGCTTACATCCCCAGGTCGGGGTATCTAATCTCATTTTTATGAAGGCAGTGAACTGGGCAGCCCCTGCGGCCATCATCTTCGGTAATCATCTCGGCCCCCATAAGGAGCTTGTCTCCACTCGGCTGCTTAAAGACACTCGGGTGCGGAGTCAGTCCTTGCCTGAGCAGCAGAAATAGGTTGCCTCTGTGTGAACACTACGTGCATAGCCATTTGAAGTCATTGTGGTGTAGTTCAATTAGTCACCCCTTGTACTTACTCACTTCACTGACACTTATTTAGAGGAACAGTAAATTATGTGCACATAAAACTAGTTAACACACAACACACACTGCATTCATTAAAACAAGTTACACAGATGTGCCATAATAACATAACAGCTGTGATTTCTGTGTAATCAAAGGGTGTATAAGCCTTTAGTTACTTTGTTCCTTTTCTCAGGGAATTTGCCAGATGCATAGGAAGCGCAGCCAGAAGACAACACTAAGAGAGGAGCTAGTATTAGCAGCCAGAGGGCAGCTAGTAGGAAAGATAGTTGTGTTGTTCACATGACTGTGCAATTAAAAACTCATTTAGAGACAATCATTTAATCTGGTTACCTATAGCAAAGCACCTCAAGAGGTGATCAAGAGGTTCCATTGCAACTGTAACTTGGAATAAAACTCTCTGGTGGGGCAGCTGAGGCCAAAGTGTCTACTCAGCATTGCAGCACATACCCCAGCAACCAGCTGCTTAATAGTGAGAGTTGAGTATCCCTTCCCTTGTGGGTGCTGTGTCCAGAGGAACAAGAGAGGGGGTGAAAAAATGTTAAAAAGGCATTGCATTACCATGTGTCATTAATTCTAGGCCACTCTAGTGTTCTCTGAGTCTTGAGGAAATGGTAATGGATGTGGCTGTTAAACCCTCATTCAGTATCGCAGGTATCCAGTTGCAGCCAGGGCCACCATTTTCTCTGGGAGCAGCCAGGAAGTCTGTGGTGTACCTGGAACACAAGTTGCACGGCAATGAATTTGCTTGTGTTTGTGACCAAATGAGCATGCTGTGAGGAGTTGCACCTGGGCCTCGAGTACCAAAGGGTCTGGTTATATTACCAGGCTAGTTGTTGATATACTCTTGATTTGATCTCGACTGAGAGTATGTTGGTGTTTGAAGGCACTATAAATGAAGCCAAAGAAGTAGCCTTATGTCCTTATTTGGCTGAAAATATCATCATCAGTGATGTGTGATTGTGTCGCAACATGGAGGTGCCTGTGTGTGTGTGTGTGTGTGTGTGTGTGTGTGTGTGTGTGTGTGTGTGTGTGTGTGTATGTGTGTGTGTGTGTGTTTCATAAGAAATGAATCTTTTGTTACTCTAACATCCCTGTTGCACAGCTGTTTCGTTTTCCAAATTGATCATAGGTCATATATTAGTATATATACATAGGTCATCTTAGTCTTCTTTGCCAACCTTTTCAGTGCAGTAGGGGATAAGTAGGAGTACCAGTACCAAAGGAAGCTCTCAGGTCTTAAGCCAGTAAATGAAGCTTAAATCATAGAAAATGCTAGGCCCGTGCAGCAAAAGATGAGTCGAGTGGTGGCTTAGGGTGGTAGATGTAGGTTCTTCCAACGCAGACGTCATTGGTCCGTTAGCTAGTGAGCAGATATGCTGATTTTATGTCACAGCTTGGTTGAATTCCTTATGCACCCTTTAGAACATGGATTAACTCTCTTTCTCTTGGTGTTGTGGCCGTATCACCACCTCAAATTCTTGATATGTGAATGCCGTATTGTTTCATATCCACTACTTTCAATAATTAGCCAATTAATAGTTAGCCAATTAATAGTTGGCAAATGATTGATATTTTTATTAGTATCTAGTATCCATTGACGATTCATCCCATAAAGCACCTAGTCACTAAATATTAATATTGGGACAGGCATAGAAAGCTACCCAACCTCATGATTCTAATGGTCTGCATTTTTGCATTTATCCATTGTAGTGTCAAACAACATACCAGACCCAGACCTGGTGCTGAAGTTTGGATCGGTGCAAAGCACCCTGGGATTCCTGCCTTGGCACATCAGACTGACAGAGTTCATGTGAGTATTTCCTCCTAGAGTTTGGCTGTTCATGAGTGTGTGAGCGTGTCATGGTAGTCAGCCGATACAATTGCAAGTGAATATAATCTGGAAATGCATTGCCCCATAAATAACCCCTAACTATGTGTTCACGCCAACTAAAGCTGTAAAATCTCCTTTTTCAACATAAAAAACACTATTAAAATATTTGTGCATTCATGACCTGACCATTGCCATGCCATTTACAGCTAAAGGCATCATAGCTAATTTAAGTCGCTTGAGTCGTTCTTGTTAATAGAAAGTTAATTACTTAAGTTAATTACTTCCAGCAGTTTTATAGCTCTTGGTATAGACGCACAGGAAAATCTGGGATCGGTCTCATTTTGACATCACAATGGCACGTGTGAGGAAAGGAACAGCTGGTCTAAAAAACGCAGACATGCTTGTTATAGACACACCAACAGGTGCAAAACTGAAATCCCATATGGTTATTTACATAGCGGAATTAACTTTTTTGTTAATATTGTCTCAGAGCAGTTTTGGGGAGTCTCAGGGATGAGCTGCCGAGATTTATTGAAATAGCTGTGTTGATAATGTGAGCGAACAGACGGAGAACTAATGATTTGTTTAGTCTGTGTATCTGTGGAGGCTTGAAAGAACTGTGAGGGAGAAATGGCAGCACAGAGTGTGATCACTTGAGGACGTGTGTGTGTGTGTGTGTGTGTGTGTGTGTGTGTGTGTGTGTGTGTGTGTTTGTGTGTGTCTTTGCATGTTTTCTCATGTACAGTCACGCCTCCCCTCTGCAGAGGAGTGTTAGTCAGGCAGGTGGGTGGTGAGGGTGATTATCCAGGCAGATTAATGGTTAAACCGCTTCAGCACACTCGCTCGTCAGCCCCACCATTGCTGCCCCTTCGGTAGCAACACACAGCCCTCCAAGAATACAGAGGTCCAGGTCTAGAGGTGGAGGAGGGCTAAAAATCACACACCTAGTTTACAATCTGGCAGGGGAGGAAATTAATGGATTTTTTTTACTCGTATTGTTAACTGTTGTGATATTTGTTTGAGATGTTTGGAAATCTATGCAAAAGTAGCCAATGTGTTTGATTTATTTTTAATAAAGAGGTCTTTAGAGTGTTTTTGTTTGTTCATTGCTTGTCCATTAGTGATTTTCTATAGTTTTTCCATAATGTTTTCTTAGTTTGTTCTCATTAGTAATTTTCTTATGCACTTTTTCAACAGTATAATCATCTTATAACTAACAACTAATTATTAATTGTCTAATGCAAGGTGTATGGATTGAGAATGAGTAATTGCCAAAAGTCCCCACTAGATGGCAGTGTGATGTCAATATTATATTTTCCATTGATTCTGTAAAGCAGCACTTGTTGCAACTGGACAGAATTTATAGTGGTTATATAATTCCCACAACATAACACTTTATTGATGGCGTTTTTGTTGTGTAAACGGTAAGGAACCCATCACTGCCAGTATGTTGAGATGTGGATTACATGCAGAGTCGTGCAGAAGCGTAGACTTGCAGAACATGTTTAAGATGAGTTAGTGGATAGGACGGTACACTAAGCCTGTTGCTGACTTGAGATGCCCAGTCACAGAAAACCATGATGTCTTGTGTATCTGCGCGTCACTAAAGCATTGTCGCATTGTCCTTCATTCTGTAGCTTAACTGCAAAAAAGCATAATAATGACTGTTGACAGGGTAAAAATGGTATTGGAAATCAATGCATCCTTGACTATGCAGTGTGTTGTGTTGGGCAAGTTAAAATCAGTGATCGTACAACTTCAAAAGATTTGCTTTTCCAAAACTATCAGTGTATGATTGTTACATTCTATAGGTGTCTGAAAGGTCAGATAGTTTATTGAGGTATAGAAAGGTTAGAGAAGGTTAGATGTCAAGGATATGAAATGGAATCAATCACATGAATTGAGCTAAATAATTTTTGGACTACAGGAAACTGGTCTTGTTTCATAAAATTGTGAAGTCATGGAATTTTAAGACAGCCTGGTCCAGACATGGAAAGTCAGGGAATTGTTTATTTTTGTGGACAGTCAGGGAATGTCAGGGAATCTTGGCAATGTCCCCTCCTTCGTCTTCTGCAGGCACTTCCTTCTGACATGCTTTTGCTTCAGTTGTTGCACCACAAACATGTGAACCTGAAAAGGAAGATTGCATATTAGTTGAAAACACTTAATTTAGTTTTTTTTGGGGGGCACTGAATCCAGGCATTTATTTTGTAGAATTTATAGAGAAGGTCAGAAGAATTCTGCTTTTTGTTCAAGACAATTCATGGATAATTCATGGGAATTTTAAGTTTGATGCGCAGTGGATCCCTGGGACAGATTTTGTTCAATATCCACAAGGAACATAGTTTTACATCTGTGTCTCACTGTAAAGCAATGCAAATGTACTGTAGTGTATTGTGTAAAGTTAATGTTAAAGTTAATGGATAGGAAACGGGCCTGATATCTTGCTATGTATGTTGTTTCTTACAGCACAGTAATTATAACCTAATGGTGTGTGTGTGTGTTTGTCTTTCTGCAACAGCTCCTTGCCCACCCATGCCAACATCTCCTATGAGGACTTACTGGGTGCCCTACAGAGCTTTGCATCCTGCGAGCAGAGGTTTGGCAAATGAACAGCGCCCCCTGTGGGAGAGTAATGGGATTTCACCCACCACAGGAAACGGAGAGGACCGTGCTGGAGGAGGCTGGATCGGGAGCGAGTGAGAGAGAGAGAGGGAGGAGGAGGAGGCCTTGGTTCATGCGATTCCAAACCCACTCTCTTTTCCTCTGTCAAAAGTTTACAACAAGAGCACATGAGGAGGTCCAGCCCCAACTCTATCCAAACCCTGCTTCTCTCATGCACTAGTCTTTTGTCCATCTGGGCCAGGGACCTTGGGGCGCCTCCTTCTTTCTGCTAATGTTAGTGTTTGTGTGTTTGTGAGCTCTGTGTGTGTGTGTGTGTGTGTGTGTGTGTGTGTGTGTGTGTGTGTGTGTGTGTGTGTGTGTGTGTTGGTTATACAGTCAGTCCCTTGCGTCTGTTCTGCCCATGTCACTGCACGGTGTGCATTCTCTTGCCCCTTTCTCTCTTGACCCCACCCACCCCATTGCCCCATCCAGCCCCAGCTTTTGCTTGCTCTGCCACTATAACTCAGTAGGTGAGGAAGGTGAGGAACTCAAGGGGGACACAGCGACACAACGTGGTGTAAATGTGCTGTCTCTCCTTTTCAGTTTGCTTCCTTTCCTCCCTGCCACTGGACGCTTCCCAAATTCGTTCATGGACAGCTGATGGAAAGAGGAACAGACTGCTGGAGGACACCTACTGTCTCTAAATAGACTCTGTTCTCTCTCTCTCTCTCTCTCTCTCTCTCTGAATAGACTCGCTACTTGTTTTCTGTTTTGGTTCGGTTATTTGTTTCATGCTTTTGTTTTTTTTTTTTTTTTTGCCTGTCTGGTAATGTCTGTCGGCCGGTGGACTAGAGACTGGATCTTCCTTCCATGGAGAACTAAGCAGTGGCTGCAATGTGCCCATGAGTAAAGAATGACAAATAACCCCTTTTAAAAAGGACTTCTCTTTAGAGACAGCAGCAGAAGAAGAAGTGGCCATGGGCATCAAACCAAATAGATGAATAGAGACTCTGGGCAGGTGGGGACAAACAAACACCAGAATGCTGCTCTGATGAAGTGCTTGTTGGTGTGGTAAAATTTTTGGTTTGTGTGGTGTGTATGTGTGGGCGGGCAGGCAGGTTTCCCACTTGTAATCTCTCCCTAACTACATCACCCCCAGCACGCAGGCACACACACACACACACACACACACACACACACACACACACACACCACCATCACCACCACCACCACCACCAATTGCTGTTACTGTTGCTGTCTCTGCTTGTGTCTGCTGTGGCTTTGCATCAATCTGTCATTCTTTCATTATTACTCCGTCCAGCTATCTAAAAGGAAGTGTTCTGGTGTCCATCATTGTGATTGTATGCTAGCGTTTGCAGATCTGTCAAGCAGATTTCTTCTGCTTGGCAGCCCATTGTAATGTATCTGAAGGAGATGTCTCTCTGCTTCCCTAACTCGAGTTGGACTAAGCAATGCCTGCTCTTTAGGGTTTACACACCTTGCTCCTGTCACTGGCTCCCTTCCTTGTGCAGTAAGGACTTGATTAATGTCCAAAAGTTAAGTGCTGGCCACCGTGGCACTGGTTATAAGTAAGTGATCTGGTATGTGTCTGTGTGAATGAACAGTTAAACAATAAAACAAAATGTTTCTGAAAGAGTCTGAGCTTCTGCCCAGCCCTGACTTCTTGGCTAGTGTCACCTTATCCTGTTAGTCTCTCTCCTGTTGTACGTGACTGTCGTTTTTTATTTGCCCCTTTAGATGTTTTTGCTCATTGAAATGTTTTTCTGTTCCTTCCAAAGACATTCAGCATGTAGCTGTGAAGAGCCTGGACATTTTTTTCTGGATGTTATTGATATTTTCTTTTTAAGGATTTTTGTTAGGATGTTTAGTGAGGGTTTAAAAGAAAATATGGGTTTAGGTGAGCAAAAAGATGCTTGTGCTGTGTAGACCTGGCTCAGCTCAGCCATTGCTAAGCCTTTTATTGCGCCATGCTGTGCCGTGCCCAGCATGCCTTGCCAGGACACGTGGGAAAATTTCAGTTCAAGGATTTGCAGTGGCCTAAGTACTGTGTATGCCTATGGCCCATCCATGCCTCTACCTGCTAGCACATCATCAGCTCTTTCAGCTGCAGTAAATGTCTGTATGCATTGCATTAGACAGTGTGAGTGGTCCTTAAACTTGTTTTATTCAGCTGAACAGATATTTGGATGTATATCAGCAAACTCGTGTAATAGAAAAATGACTGTTCTCCTGTCTTTCATCTGAAAATCGTTGGCATGTACGAACATCTCCAGCATCTTGGGGGATAGATGCAGTTCGTGACTTTGATGTCTGGCTCGCCCGCTTCTGTGATGGCTGCCAAACCTGCCACTCTACATTTACATTCAGCCAACATGGCCAGTATCCTGGAGGAGGAGGGGGCTGGGCCGGGGTGCTTGTGGTGCGGGTGGGGGGTCCACGGTGGGAGTGTGCACGGTGGCGGCGCAATTCAAACAGAAAGAAACATCACAAGGCCTTGGCTGCACAGGAGGGGGGAGGGGAAGTGGACAGCATGGCTGACTGTTTACATTATGCCGCGCTGCTCCAGAGGCAAGGACCCTTCATGGGAACAGCATCCCAATCAGCTGTGGTGGCGTGTCGAAGCTGGTAAAACTCGTCTCAAAGACTTCCGAATGCTTAGGGTCCAGATGAGAACATCATCATTATTCAGGGCCCACCAAGCATACTTTTTTTTTTTTGTTTTTTAATTATTTATTTGTTGCCTGTGTGTGTCAGAGTCTGAGTGAACAGCACCGGAGGCTGTCAGCCTTTCAAGCCCACCCTGATTTATGAACTGCGAGCGCTTTCAGGATTTTAAGATGTGTCCGCCAGGGAAGAATGTGTTTATTTGACTTTTTACAGAGGAGCACTAAATGTCTTGCCTCTCCTTGTCCTCCACTGCACATTTGAAGTGCAAGGTGCACTTTGCATTGACAAAAAAATGTCCAGGCCTATTTCAGGAGGGTTATTTTTATGATAATCCAGTCCCTAGATGTCGCTCTTCAAGTGCACACCATAAACAAAGCTTTTGGGCTAGGCAGTAACTGCTCCTGTCACAGTTGCCATCGACCTTGATTCTTTTATCTCCTGTCGAATATTTTAAAACTGACTTTGCCAGCAGGCTGAGCATAAGACGGCTGTTAGGCTGGGTGCTATATCACATTTCACGTAGGCCTACAGTATTCTTGATCTCAGCACGTCTGGTGTGCCATCCAAGAAATAGAAAGCTTTTTGATTATCCTGCCGTTTTCAAACACATTGAGCAGAACCCTCAGCCCATGTAGATAGATGTAGATTGCTCCAGTTTACCCTGTGAAAAGACATTCATTGTCACACCAACGTTTTTTTTGTTTTTTTTTGCATCAGTCTGACAGGAAGACCATCACATTTGAACCAAATGATCAAACAGTTAATGCAGCACGTAATCAATACAGTATCTCTCCACTCAGTGTATGAGGGGTCTGTTATCTTGTGTGCAGTTCCCTCAGTCTTTATGCGTATTGCCCTCAGATGCCCTCTGGTAAGGAATAATCAACCTTGTGTGATTGTTTGATGGCAAAAGCATCCCCAATTCAGAGAGATTTATAGGATTTGTCAGGAATTACAGCAGGTTACGTAGTAGGGCCCCCCATATAACACCTGCACAAAAGCAAAAGGATTTGCACTAGCCGCTAGCTCCTTGGGAGTATTTATCAGCTTTTGTGTGTGTGCGTGCTTAATTTCTGTCCCCAACAGTGGCAGGCTTAGACACAGGTGACTTGCGTGTCCCATTTTGTTTTACTGTGTTAAATTAATAGGGGAGTCGGAAGACCACAATTCCTCAGCACCAGTCCATATCAGGATCGTTGTAAATGAGGAGTTCCAATCTTCAGCAGCAGGCAAATTAAATAATCTCCCTCCAAAGAAGACAGTGCTGACTCTGAATGATTCAATTTAATGCAACCCCAGAGTTTAACTTTTAACATCTGAGGTGCTTGAATTTGCTACAAAAAAGATTTATACTAAAAACCCAGTGAGCTTGACATACTGTGCTGCCATGATATTCACTAGGTTGAAAATGCCTGTTAGAGCTGTCCCTTGAGATACCTCAGAGTTAAGGTAGCATATCACTAACAAGTCTTATAGTGCTCCAGCACATCTGACCTTGCTACTACTGGTGCCACATTCATTGTACCAAGGACTTCCTTAAGTTTGAATCAGAAAGCCTAAATAGATTTACAAATTAAATGTGATCGATTGGAGAAAACAAAGGAAATAAAATAATGTCCTGTAGCTCAGAGAGACAAACAGTATATGGTGCAAATAGTATAATAAATATGAAACTGTTTCTGTGACGTGTTTGATTTTTCTATCTTTTTTTATGATCAGTTTGCAACTTTTGTGTGATACTGAGGTGTGAGGTGAAGGAGAGGGGAAATAGGATGACACTGTGAGCAGGGCGTGGGTGGGGGTGAGGGGTATTTTGGCCTGGGGTTCCCAGGGGACATGTTGCATTGTGAATGTGTTTACTGTTTTGCGCTGAAATAACCCTGAAGAAACCTGTCGTTCATCTTGGTATGATTATACATAATGTGTAAAACAAAAAAAAAAGACAGAACAAACATTTTTATTGATCAATATGACAGAAACAAAATGAATACTGTACATGTGTACCTATTTTAAATTAAACGAGACCTGAAATAAAAATGATCTATAACCACAGCACATTACAACTCATTTTTTGTTCATTTTCTCCACCACCAGTATGATAAACACACAACAAGGGTTACTGGTATGTGATTATCTGAGGGAAGTTACAAAAATGGGAATACCAGTAGTGAATAATCCAGACTTAATTGAATGTAAATCGCAATGGGTTGGCATCTATGG
Source organism: Tenualosa thibaudeaui (assembly GCA_027481765.1). Lineage (NCBI taxonomy): Eukaryota > Metazoa > Chordata > Actinopteri > Clupeiformes > Clupeidae > Tenualosa > Tenualosa thibaudeaui. The sequence continues at coordinate 5,081,489 of JAIFZK010000001.1, read as the reverse complement.
TAACAGAGCAGTTTTAGACAGAGGCAACTGAAACACTACTGCTGTAATTTCATGTATAAATAATTCATAGGCCATGGGACATACTTATTTAGCAAGCCATCCAGAAGCTATCAGTAGGTCTGTAAATGACCAAAGCCTTGCTTTTTTAAACCAGGTCTTATTTAGAGCAATTATTGATTTGATATTGATGGGCTATTTTGAATGCAGTCACAACCAGGTTATTGATTGATTGATTGATTGATTGATTGATTGATTGATTGATTGATTGATTTTTGCTTGTTTTTGTTTTTTTAAGCTCCTTTGTTCATTCAGTTTCTTGAAGAAAGCTTCTAGCGATTGATTTGGCCTATGTCTTAAGGAAGCTGCAGCTGTGATAACTTGATACGGTGTAACAGCACTTTTCTCCTGTGAGAAATACTCCAAAGATGCAGTTCTGCTCAATCACTTTCTTTGTTCATAGACAGGAAGGGATTTGAACTCTGATAACCCTAACCCTACCTCAAACAATAGGCAGTGATCTGCAGTTGATCACTACCTATCGTTTAGCAATCAAATCCCAGAGGCATTGTGTATTGCAGCCTAGGGGGTGGAGAGGCTTTGTGAACAACTGTAGGCAGTACATCTTACTTTTTTCCCACTTTGAATTGATTGTCTGTGTTCCTAAATGAGCAGTGATAAGGGAACAGAGGGTTTCATTAACATATTGATATCCAATTCAGTCGTGTTTTTCCTGATAAAAAGGAAGTGGAGCATATCCACTTAGCCAGACACCAAAACAGTTCATGATGGAACCTCAGTCACCTCTCAATCTCAATGGAGTAACCAGCGGTGGAACTAAAGTTGAGTTGGTACAATGAACTATTACTAAATGGTAAAGTAAGAACATTTATATTAAACCAAGCTTTGAAATTTGAGTTTTTTTTCCGTTTCAGAGAAATTACACATCCATGTGTTTTAATAATAGGTGTACAAAACTGTGGCAAGTGTCCACTGTTTTTATGGTATTTGAAAAATATTAACGATAAAACAGTGAAATTGGGGGGTAAAATATGAAAGCTTCATCTCTTAAGTCTATATTGACTTTTGGTAGAAGCTTGTTATGAATTCTGAAAGCTCCTCCATCTAATGCAGTGTTATAGAAATAGAAAGGTTTAAGGTGAAGGATTACTCTGAAGCCTCCAAAGAGCAGTTGGCCTTTGGAGCCTCTTAGGGAATTCAAAGCCCCCTTCCTCGCCCTACTAAAAAGGATGGATGGAACCTGTTCTGAATCTCACTCACATGCACACATGTCCGATACCATCAGCTGCTTCTCCAGAACATGGGTTTCCATGACAACATGGAGAAAGAGTGAGAGAGAGGGGAGAAGTGGTTGAAACGCTATCATCTGAATGAAAGCATTTCATGAGACACACTTTAATGACTATTGACCTGAACTCTGTCCTTCCATTACAATATTAAATGTAGGGCCTAACACAGTCATCTGAGGCTTATTTTAGTTAACCCACAACGCTTCTCAAGCTACAGCTCATGTGATCAACTTTACAAAAAAGCATATATTTCAAGGTTAGGAAGTGCCAAAGGGTGTAGGAGGTGGTGAGATGTCACAACACAATACACAAAGAATGGGGGTGGGGTAATCAACTGAAACCCATGCGCTGGACTGAAGTCCCAAAGGCATCGCCACCTTCTTTGCTGAAGCTGCCTGGAATCGAGTTCATTATCTAGAGGGAGTTTCTGAACCTGAGTAGGATCAATTTTACTGATTTGTCTGTACAAAGAATAGAACTGAAAGAGTCCAGGGTGCTCTAACAAGCTGCTGAGTCTCCAAAATCTCAGGTCGCGCCCCTGGAGAGGCTACTGTTATCTTTCTGCTCTAGTGTCATGGGCAACAACATGGCATATCATGAGTGGGCAGTGGGGCAGAGGTACTGTCTCTGTTACCTGAGTGTAGTAGCTATAATGTTGTAATCAAGATGACTTGAAAGAACAAACGAGTCCCTGTGCATTCCTTGTCCAAGACCACATTGTTTTAACCCAACTGGAGTTGTAGTCCATCCTTGTCATTTGTGTACCACATATAATGGGTCTGCTATTGTGCATGTATGGTCCTAATAACGTAGCATGATGATTCCTCCATTCGAGAATACATTGTCTAGTTAATCATGATCAACCATGTAACTTTTTTGAAATCACAGTGTCTCATTGTACATTGGTAGTTGTAGATGTTATGTAAGACATTTAAACCATCGTGGCCTTCTACATAGTTCGACAAAGACTCTCACTCTTTGCAAGAGTTCAGCTGGAGGTGTCTTCTGTTTTTAGCCAAATTCATCCTTCAACCATTTTCTCTTTAACAAAAGAACTGAGAAGACACTGGAGATTGTTCATGCAATTGTATGGATCCAACCATAGCATTATCCGTACATACATCTGAATGTGCTTGTCAGCCTAAGAGCACATTTTCTAAAAGATGCACTGGTTCTATTTAAAACTGATGGCCTAAATAACTAGAATGCAGCCTGAATCATCTTTCCAACAAGAGCAGAAGATTAGGTCATCCTGAACAGAGCCTGTGTCAATCTCATCAAATTTAGATTGAAATTTAAATTTGTCATTGTCCTGCCTCTCAGTCTGGTTACTCTTTAGCAAGACAGTACAGGTAGAGAAGCAGGATGTATATCAGTTCCGATCTGTGAGAGGGGTTGAACAACAAGATCAACCAGGGCTGCCACCTCGTTGCTGGCTTTGAGAATGTTCTCAGCTGGTTACACGTCGGACCAGGTGTCGTGAGCGGGGCTAGGGCGGCTAGGGGATCAGTGGCGTAGTGTAGTTGTGTTGGTGCAAGTCTTGTGCTAGGGCCCCACACATGTACTCACCCATTCAGACGTTAACTCTGCCTGCCTTCTGTCGATGCTGGTGGGCAATCATTGACATTGCTGACTAGCACTAGCAGCTACAGGATCAGGACAGGATGTATTTAAAATACATCCAATTTGGCCAATTTGGAGTTGCATGTATTCAGCTCTTTCCCTTCTTTTCTTTTCTGACCACCACTTGTGGACTTGCTAAGTTGCTAAAGATTGCTGTTGAAGGCTTAGCTTTTTACAACTAACTGGTTAGCTAAGGCAGACTATCAGGAAAGGCCACCTGCATTAAGAGCGAGCAGGCTACAATCACAAAGAGAAGTGAAATGTTTAGACTAGCAGATTTTCTTGTAGATTTCCCTGCAGGGCTTGTAATGTTTTTTTGTAAATGTAATTGCGATGATCATATTTACAAACAGTCAAAGTATTATTAGTCAAATCCAAAATATGTACAATAATGAAAAGGAGGAGGAAAAAACCTGTATGAGTTGGGGGAGGGAAGGAGCAGGTATTTCTACAATCATGACTCTGCTGTATGAGATAAGTGGATAAGTATGAGATATAGTGGATAAGTGTCAGTCAGTTTTTGAAGTTATTCCATAACAAATTACATCACATGTGTATATGCGTTTAGCAGTCGCTTTTATCCAAAGCGACTCACATTTGTCAACTATTAATTACATCAGGGCCAGTCTCCCTTAGAGCAACAGGGCTAAGTGCCTTGCTCAAGGGCACAACAGTGGCAACCAGTATTCAAACCCACAATCTTCCAGGCTACTTGTATGCCAGCCAAATTACTTAACCACTACGCCACCACCGCCCACCTGCCAGCCAAATTAGAATTGCATAAATTCAGACATTACATTGAGTATTGCACTCAATATAAGAGATTTCATAGTCACTACTTAATTACGTCCGCACGTTTGAGGCCCCTCAAAAAGTACCCTGCACCGGCGGCAGCCACATCGCTGTAGGAGATTAAGATGTTGTCCACGATGTAGCACACCACTCAGTGAGCAGAGCCTCAGGGGGAATGCTTTATCTTAGTGCCGAACTAAGATTCCACTCTCCACACACATTTGCCAAGAACTAACGCAGAAAAGGCCAACTAAAAGGCAGTGTTTGCAGTTCTCTGTGTGGAATGAACAAGAATCTGAAGATGTCTCCCTAGGAAGTTATGCAGTGCTACTCACTCTCGCAGTATAACGCTGTGGTGTCTCATTGAACAGCCTTCACACAAGTGCCCTCATTGACATGTTTTGATTTTTTTCTCTCTTAGTTATTAGTCATGAAACACAGAGTTGAATCTGTGAAGCCTTTGATAACCCTACCCTGCAAATATCTAAAAATTAATGTTTTTGCCAAGAAAACTACTCACAGGCTTAAACTCATGCGTCTCCTTCTGGTTGAGTGACAGCATCAAAAAGAAGCCCGTCTTCTCCCAGGGTTGAATAGAGTGCATCTAGCCTACTTGGCAGCCAGATGGATTATGGGAGTGAGGGAGTGAAAGTGTGAGGGTAGGAATAGAAACAAGGACAGGAGGACAAGTGAGAGTGTGAAGAGAGGGAGGAAGGAGAGATGATGAAGAAGAAGAACATAAGAACAGGTGAAAAGATAAGAAAAAATGTACATGAATGCTATACAAACATCACTGATGGGTGATGGGGTGGGAAATTTAAAGTCAAAATGTTGAGAAAGGGATAGATAGGATATCAGATAACAGGTGCTATGTCAAAGCCCAACAAAATAAAAAGCCAAGTTGGTGAAGGTAACAGATATTTTTATGTCATACCTTTTGCAGGAGTCCGCGTCTCTCAGTGATGGTGTCCTTGGATGAAATAATAGTAATAACAAAACACCCATAGAGCACCATCTCTGAGTATCAACACACAACATTTCACTGCCATCAAACATGCAAGTGTTTTTATATCCAAGGCTTTATCTCTGACCACTTTTTACCATCAAGCAGCAAATTGGCCTTTCACCTCAAAAACTAAAAAAAACTTGACTGTTTCTGTTGGATGCCTCCCCCTTCATAGACACCACATAGACTTATTGGCTGCTCTGACTATTGCGTCATTTAAATCTCTTTGATAAGGGGCTTTCAAATCTTGAACGCCATTGCTAACAAATTGAACAGTTTTTAAAAACTCAAATAATTTAGAATTAATACATTTAGTAAATTGTAGGTATGCTGCTATTTGTAGGCTACTATTTTGTCTACGTTGTTTGAAATATTCCTGTTCTTTTCCTCCCAACAGCAATCTGACCTGAAACAAAAGGGCTATGGATCGATTCATGCCGGATTTCTCCTTTAAGGAAAGACCCCAAAGTCATAAAGGAAAAACTGTTTGTCACTTCTTGTCTCACTAAATATGCCCTGATCACTGATGATGTGCCTGCATTGTAAGCAACTGTCACAGACATCTCGAGTTGACAATTGACAACTGAATTTGAGACCACAACAGTTTAAAGGTGAATAATAAATAATGATAATAATTTATTAATAAATAATTCAATATAATAAATATATCAAATATATAAAATAGAGCTCTTAAAAAGTAAAGCATCAAATAAATATTCAAAAACTTCAAATGTCCATAAAAATAAATAAATCCTGGAAAGAATTTGTGTGCTTATTGTCAGTGTATGTGTCTTATCTCCAGGGTCCAGGGGAAGTTTGAAGTTCTCGAAAATCACCAAGGGGGGCAGTCGAGGGGTTCAATCATGGGGACTGGCTCGCCATCAAACAATCATGTGTCCTAAAAAAAAAAACAATCTGCACATGGCAGAAAACTAATTAATATTCCATCTTTCATAAGATCACATATTGTCAACTGTTCAACAACTGGTTACATGTACAATTCAATATTCAATTTGAAGCAATTATTATTCGCAGTAACTACATTCTTAAACATAGCGGAGGCACAGCGCACCGCTATGTTGACAAGGATGAATAGGAAAATACAGAACACAAGGAACAATACTTTATTAATGCATTCTATGTCCCATAGCATGAATTAATAAAGCATTGTTCCCTGTCTGTCCCAAACATCTCTATGTTTGGGAAAAACATGAGGTTATAAATGTAATATCTTGAGGAAAATACAGAACACAAGGAACAATACTTTATAACTTTATAATACTCCAAAACCTTTGAAGTGCAAACAGATTAGTCTATTTGATAGCAAATTATCATATATATATAAACATACTGTGACATTTCTTTTGTAGCCAAGGAGATTGCTATAAAAAAAGTGTTTCATTCGTTTAACTTGGATTGAAATGAGATCAAAATAAAGTTCTGGATAACAAAACTTATAAACAAAAATACTTTATTTTTTACATTTCTTTGGAACTTCGTAAGTGGCAGACCCATTTCCAAGTAAGTTAAAAAAAAAAAACATTACAAAGATTACAGTAAAAATGCAACAAAAGGAATTCAACCATGAAGGGGATTAAATTGATATTAGATAAATAGATTATTCATGTAAATTCAATGCCTGGAAATGAAGAAAAGACAGCATTAATCCACGACCATGACTTCAATTAAGGAATAATAATAAAGTTATAATAAAAGATGCTACAATAAATTACCCAAGTGCAACATGGGTAAAATGAGAATATATTCTAAATTTAAAAAAAAAGAAAAAAAAAGATGGTGCTGACCTTCACAAAGAATGCATTGCATTTCTCTGTGGCAATGAGAAGCCTCTGGAGTGAGATGTGACAGTTGCTTACAAGTCATGCAGGCACATCATCAGTGATCAGGGCATATTTAGTGAGACAAGAAGTGACAAACAGTTTTTCCTTTATGACTTTGGGATTTTTCCCTAAAGGAGAAATCCGGTGTGAACCAATCCATAGCCCTTTTGTTTCATTTCAGGGAGGAAAAAAACAGGAATATTTCAAACAACATAGACCAAATAGCAGCAACTAACACTAACCAAATTGGGCACAGAAACTCACCTCATTTTCCTATGCCCCATTCAGTTAATGTTAGCTGCTGGTATGCTATATGATCTATATAGTATCACATTTTCTGGTTCTTACAGACAGTAATCAGTGGCCTCGAACAAGAGGACTATTTATTGATTCACAATGGATTTCTCCTTCAAGAGAATCATTATAAACTTTCATAATTAGAATTTGAAAATGAATACAAAAGGTTCATGTATTATTCAACATTATTCTTGGACATATTTCCTTTATATAATGTCATTCAAGAATTTAATCACATCAATTGTGTCATAATTCAGAACTGTGCCATATTGTTCTTTATTTTATCATTTAACTGTTCTTCAAGTATTTACACAAAATGAATCAGCATAACTAAGGACGTTGGCTTTCATACTTTTGGATACCTTATCTGTCATATTTTGCTACTCTGGTAACCATTCATGATAGTGTCTTTATCAGCTTTTAACAATACTTTTGCAATTACATGCCACTTGGGTATTACTATTTGTATTGCTACCATTAAAGTAATGGCTGACAATTACCTCAGTTGTGTATTCTACATGTCATTTGAAATAAAAACATCTGTGATCACATGAACACGAGATAATAAGGTCAGGATGCAAGGTGTGTTTTGTATCTGTTGTGCCCAGAATGCCCCTGGTCAAGCACAAGACCATTAGGGATGAAATGAAGGAGAAAGGTGTGTGGGAGGATTTTTGGAAGAGGTACCCCTAAAACTTGCACACTAATTCCCCCATTTAGAAAAAAACTTTCTCTCACAATAAAGGAGATGATGAAGAAGAGACTTTTTTGTTTTTCATCATCAGACTCTGACTGTGTGTTTTGGGGTGCTGTCCTTCTGTCTCAACCTAGCTTGCCTACTATGGAGTCATCTCCATTGGTACGCCACCCCAGTCCTTCAAGGTAGTCTTTGACTGGCTCTGCCAATCTGTGGGTTCCCTCCATCTATTGCAGCAGTCCTGCCTGTGGTACAAACAACCTTCCCAAACACTAACACCTGATACTGGCAACACTGGAGTTATCATTTAACATCACTCTTTTTGAGCCTTGAATATGAATAAACAGGCATAAGTGTATCATTTGACATATCAGAAAAGACATATAATTTGTGTCAAAAGTCTGATGTGTGCGAGGTTGACTGTGACATGAGAACAAAATGCTTTATTTTTATTGGTTGCCAGGAAACCACCAGAAGTTTGATCCCTCTAAGTCCTCTATGTTTTTACAGTGCTGGAAAATCCCTCTCCAACCAGTATGGCACAGGCAGCATGGAGGGCACCCTTGGATGGGATCTGTGCAGGTAATGACAACCATTTTTGTATATATTATTTTCTATTAATCTGTTTGTATATAACATCAACAACATCTACATTGTCTCAAGGTTGTATACTCCAAGGCCAGATTCTGTGTATTGTTCAATGTATTGAACAAGTGTATTGTTTTTTTTTTTTTTTTAAATGTATTCATGAAGACTTTAAGCACTCTCTGCTGGTCTCTGACACTGGTCAGTCCTTGATCGTTGGTCCTGAGGTCAACAATCTCAACACTGCAGTGGGCACCTCTAACGGAGTGGTAAGGAAGGGCAGATAATATATTTAATATAAATACAAGATGGTTAATTAAAACAATGCAATGCAAATTATTTTATTATTTTAATTAGTTCCTTATCAAAGCTGTTTTGTCACTTAGTAGACTTCATATCATGTATCAGCTTGTATGTTGTCATGTCCTTTGCTAGGTGAACTGCAATGAGGTCAATGATATTGCAAGCCTGTGACCTTCAACATCAATGGATACTCCTTTTCAATCTCCTCCTCCCCTGGACACTTTTATCACTTTTAACCTCTCTGGTCACTTCCACTGCAACCCCATATCTCTCTGCCACTCACCTACTCTTTACCATCTCTCTTGACTGTCCTGTTGCAAAAAAGGCAAAATGACCTAAACTAAACTTAAAGAAAAAGGATAGCTGTATGGTCAACTATAAATGACACACTCCTGAGAGAGTCTGTTTTTACATCTGACTCAAGGATGTATTATACAATGTATGTGTATGTGTATATGTGTGTGTATATACATTTATATATATATATATATATACCCCCATGACCCATCTCACTCCTTTGAGTTGACACTATGTCTGGCCACTGCTACATTGTTCAGCCATAATTCCTGATAACCACCTATAGACTGACTACCATATAATATAAAGTGGGATAACACTCCATTATGATAACTATTATGAACCTTAGCTAAAACCATAGGCAACTTGCATAGGCAACTTGCAGTTGGGTTAGCCCCTTGAGTTGTGGATCTGTCCAAGGTTTCTTCCTAGATTAACTGAACATAAGGAGTTTTTCCTTGCCCCTGTTGCTCTTGGGTGCTCCTTCTGTGAAGCGCCACGAGACAATACTATTGTAAAAGGCGCTGTATAAATACAATTGAATTGAATTGAATATTATTTTTGCAGAGAGTGGCTGTAGCACTGGATTTGAGCACAACTTCAGCAACGGAGTCGGCGCTGGCCTGTGGATCCTTGGAGATGTCTTGGAGATGATCAGAGAGTACCACACCATCTTCAACATGCACGATAATTATGTTGGTTTTGCTGCTCTTAAGTAATTTCGGGCACAATGCCATCTCACTATCTTGGGCATGTGGGGTGACAAGACATCTGCCTTTTGGTTTAAATTTGTTTTGATGTTGCTGTGTGGCAATAAATTCATGCCTGAGAACAATTAAAACTATTATCCAAACACTTGTCTGGTGGACATTCTCAAAAAAAAGTTCTATAAGGAAATATAGACAGTTGATGTGGGTGAACTACACCACATACTGTAACTATCCGTATACCAAAAAAGTGTGATGTAGAATAGTTAGCTTGATGTTTCAAACCTGAAGAAAATTGCTCATTTAAAGTGTTATAACTGCCCAAACAGACCAAAAGTGGCCTATTTACACAGCACGGGACAGGACAAAACTGAAGATTTAAAAACCAAAAGACCAAACTAGAGGCAGGTGGGTAGAAAATAAAACCATCATCAAGTAACAAGACAACCAATCCTACAGTTTCAAAACTGAGACACAAAGAAACAAAGTTAGGAGATCTCAAACCCCTGAACGCTAATTTGTTTTTATGTGTAGCCATAATTCCAGTGCAGTCCCTTTTCATCTGCTCTGAAACCATCCTCCCCTTTAGTAGGGAGAAATAATATTTATAAAAATAATCTGGCAAGTTGAACTGAACTGAAACTTGAACTGAAAACACACTTTTTCAATCTCTTACTTTCTCTCTCTCTCTCACTCATACATACACACACAGAGACAAAGCGCAGAGATGCTTTAGAGATCACAGTACAATACTGAGGCAGCTCTATGGTTCACAAAGCAACTTGTACCAATCAGAAAGCATTTCAATATGTCAGCAAGAACTCCGTTGAGTACAAAAGCTTCTTTGTGGTCCCTTGAAATGTTTCTAGGTCCTTAGATACCACTTAGAGTGAAGAATCAAACCAAAGATCCCATCATATGTATTTAACTAATGGTAATTCGCTCGCTGTAGCCGAAGGTATTCAGTCTATGTTAGACCTTGGAATTGCTATCTGAACCACTGATGAGGTTATACTGCCCGAAAGAAATGCTGACAATAGCATGTGATTTTGATTGCTTAGTACCTGCACTTTCAAAACTCTAAAGAACTGTAGTCCATGAGAAAATGTATAAATGCTGCAGTAATTTTAAGAAGCTATTTTGTCTTATTCAAAAGCTATAAGATCCTAAATGTGGCCTAGTGGCCTACAGCATATAAACCATTTATTACTTTTTTATTAATTTATTACACTGTAGACATGTTAATTCACTGTAGAGTGAATTACTATTACTCTCCATTTTCGCGTTTGTTCCAGTAGTGTGACACACTGTAGACAACTTGAAGGTGTTAGATACAGTTTTTCTTTTCTTTTCTTTTCATTTCATTTCGCGACATGTCTAACGCTGGGAAAAAAGTCAATTGGTCAATTTGGTTGCAATTACAGCATGACACTTCTGGAAGGTGCAAACCCAGTTTCTGTACTTGTGGTCATTTTATGTCACCTTGACAGATTAAAAGATTTAAACTTTTATAGTTTTGTAGTCCCCATAGAGCAAGACAGAAAATCCCCAAAAGACAAACTTGAAATTAAATGGTGAGGTGGGTTAGGTGATACCAAATTGAAAAATGTGTGATACAAATGAGAGAATGAGAAATAACATAATAGGGTCAATAGCATCATGACCATGAGCTTTGACTCAAGTACATAATTATAGCTAATGTTCATGCTCACAACAGCATAATTTTAAGTAACACAGTGTAAGAATGCTGAATACTTACAATTTCAAACCATTGCAGAATTGTAGTCCATGAGGATAGGTACATGCTGAAGAAATTGAGGTGGCCTGAATAGTTATTTTCCCCTGAAAAGTGTAAACTGTTGTCGTAGTGGAACAGGACCCTCAGGGTACTACAAAACATCAAAGCTAAATGTGACACTTTTAATCTGTTATCAAGGTGGCATACAGTGACACATACAGAAACTGGGTTGTACCTTCCAGCAGTGTCATAATTGAAACCAAAATTGACGTCTTTTCTTCACAAATTTAGTTTAATGTCCCAAAGGGACGATAAACAAGAGAAACTGTATCTAACACTATCAGATTGTCTACAATAGGCCATACTATTGGAACAAACAGGAAAAAAATGGGGTTTGCAATTTATGCTTTCAAGAGGTTCATACATTTTGTATTTTTATGTAAAAAAGGCCAACTTTAAGAGCTTATAGCTCTTGAATAAGACAAAATAGCAGCAAAAGCATATACTTTTTCTCATGATCAGGTATCATTTTTGTATGATGGTCATGGGACATCAGGGGAGGGGGTGTCTGGACCAAAAAAATCTGAGACCCTGGTGGCAAGGCCTCAAATTTATCAAAATATGCATTTTTTCTCATTAATTGTGTGTGATACAAAAATGTGAAAAAGCAATAGCCTATAAATTAATCTGAGAAAGGTTTGGTAGTGATCTTTATAGAAGTTGCTTATTGTGTATAGGATAATGAGTGTTCTGCAAATTTACCAAAATTGTTTTCTCTCAGATAGAATAGGCTAGAGCTATTTTGTCCAGTAACCTCAACATTGGTAATGTTGTTGTAATTTTATATGAAAAGAAATATGTATGTGTAGAAAAATGTATCCCTATATCATCTTTAGCATGTAAATGTCATTTGTTTACTAAACCTCTAACCTATAATCTCCTGCGTCTCACTTCATGTGAGACAACTCCCTCTGGTGGCTAGATTGTGAACACATGTTTCCTAAGACCAAACGCCTTCCAGCTACGGCAGTCTGTATCTGGCTTTCGGATATTGCACATTGCCGGAGCGGAGGTTCTCAGTTGAGACATTTCAGGAGAGGCGTGTATTTTGCATAAATTCTGTCGTGCGGCTGACGCGCAAGCACCGAGACAATCTTTCAGTTACGCTGGAAATACAACCAAATTCTACTCTCACCTGTGAACATGGATTGCTGAGGTTGTGCGCTGCAAGAGGGAAGAAACGAATCCCATCTCCCGTGGAGTAGCCCAGTCTATCCCGAATCACCGTTCTCTTTGGCAAATCAGAATGCCCTCTTGTTTCTGATTGATACATATCTATTTTTCTGAATTACAAAATGATTCCCGAACACCAAAACCATGTTGTTACAACAATTGAGACAATTCCTCCGATCATCACAACGTCGCCAACGCTCTACCAGCGGATAAGGAAAGTGTTTAACAGGTAACGTGGGCATCCTTTTCTATCGGGTTAAGAAATAAATAAAGTAGCCTATACTATTAAGGTCAGCGGATGGGTTTCACAACATGAGGTGGAAAAGTAGCATTATAACCCTGCCACACGCATGCATGTAACAATATTGCTCTTCCACTTCGCTGTGGATAACTTTGAAATGCTCCGCACGTTTATCCAAACGTCATCAGTAATATAGCCTCCTACCGGTAACAGCAGCTAAACTAAGCCAAGCCAAAGAGTGTGGTCCCACAAGTGTGGGTCGGAGCCGAAGTCAATCGCACATTTGCAGTATATGCAAGCCCAATTAGAAGAGAAAAAATATGTATTTGTGATAGGATATTTCGTATTGTTTTGTTTGTCCATGACTGTTGGTCTGACAATTCCTCAAAAAAAAAAAAAAAAACTCATAAGATAATACTACTGTACTCCAGGTTCTGATGATTTATGCCAGTCACTTGTCAAGTGTCAAGCATATTGTTGCGGGCCAGCTGTTGGTTAAGACAAAGCGACTGCGATGTTCTTTGTTCACCAACAGTGAACAGTGAATACATACAGGTCGATACAGATGTGTTCGAACAAATTCACCCCTGCATCACACTAAACCCTAGTTATCTATATCGTATTATGGGAGAGCACAGGATGCTTGGACATAGCCTAGCCTACTTATAAGGCTCATGTAATCTTATAAGGTTTCATGTAATATGTGCATGCCGCTTTCAATCAGTGGTAGAGATTTCTTCGTAGTTGACAGAGAGACCGAAGAGTCACAGTATCCCAATTACGTAGACCGAACAATTCAATCCAACACATCTCGTCTCAAACATTCTCTTTTTGCCTCTCTCTTCATAAAGGGTAAGGGTCTTACTCGCATAACTTTACTGCATTTTGGATAAAGAAACGTAGAACAATACAGGTAGGCCAGCAGTCTGGAATTTAGCCTACTCCAGGGTGGAAGACGTCGGAAACGTACACCAAATTGCGTGTCACGCCTCTCCCTTGCCAGTGGTATGCGTCCTCATGGAATGCGCTCTTTACTGCTAAGCACCTAAGGAAGCCTATTCAAGCACCCCTGACGAGAAACCTGTTGGTCCTTGAGAACGGAGACAAATGTCTCCATTCAATTACACTGTTACCTCCACAATGGAGAGCGACAGAGCAGTTCTGTTTTCATCTCCCTGCGGTTTCAGAGCAGTTCTGTGGTTCACTTAGCCACTTCATTGGGCAGATGTGATTGTCATTAGTAGCCTATTTTACCAGTTTGTTTGTGTCATGTGTGTTACAGCACTTGCTGATGACAGAAGGTGTCAGAAGGACACAAAAATCAGATCCTCATTTAACAGGTCTGTTGGTTGTTGTTGCCTTGGATCTTTCACCAGCTCCACTGTTGTGGAATGTATCTTTAGTCCCCAATGAGAGTGTGAGAGGGTGTGTGTGGCAGAATCTGTGTGTGTATATATATATGTGTGTGTGTGTGTGCAAGCGATCGGGGGATGACAGCTGGTGGTCCTGCATCAGGCCCTCTCTCACTCTTTGCCATCTGCTGGGGCTTTCATCCCCACAGCAGGCCTTTATGCCAGAAACAATGTGCAGCGAGGTGTTTTTCTTCACCAACCTGGCTCGGGTTGCCCCGTGGCGCTTTTGTGGTCAAACTGAGAGTGGGAGATGGAGAGAAAGATACGCTGCCCTAGGAACACTGGGACAGATAGACATCAGAAAAGCCAGAAAGTCCGAAAAATTGAGTCCGAGTTAGATAGAGGAGGGTGTAAAAAAAAAGAGTGAAGGGATCATAAAGGTGTAAAGAATGGATAGAGAAGAAAGGAGAAAGAGGTAAAGGCTGAGATTAAGTGGAATGCTTGTGGGGTAAAGAGGATAAAAGAAAGTCCGACTGAAAGAGAGAGAAGAGAAAAGAGGTAGATGAGGTGGATGTGCTCTCTCTCTTTCTCCCTCTCTCTCTAAAGGCAACCCAATCTGTTTCTTTTGTACTGCTTTATGTCTCCCACCTGTGAGCAAACACCGTACCAGCCAAGCAGCCCAAAGGAAGCGATACTTTGAATGTTAGATCGAACAGAACACTTGTTTAATGACAAATATGCTCACAGGCACAGTGCTCTTTTCTGTACTATCACAGAGGTATTTACGCTCTCTCTCTCTCTCTACACACACACGCATACACAAATAATCACAATTGTCCAGTATGTAAAAGTAATATCAGTGTTACCTGTCAGTCTTGTAATGCACCTTGCATATATCCTCATTTTGCTATCAGCTTGGATAAATCCAGCATCAGCATTCATTGCATACCTAGTACTTGGAGGTGAGGAGATCGCAACAGTTAGTCCCTCAAAGCAGAACCGTTGGGGTTTTTTTTGTTCACTGATTTAAAACTTCTGTTTGACTCTATATCTCTGTTGAGTTTGGACACACTTTGATTGACAACCTACTCTGAAAATTCCACACACACCGGCATGTCAGGGGAAGGGGGACAATATGGACCCACTGGGATTGCAGGTCCCAAACACAAACACACACACAAAAAAAAAACACCACCGTGAAATCTTCATCGCCTCAGACGAGCCCCTGGCGACTGGTGTTTCTAGGCAGGCACTGCATGGAGCAGCTCATCAAATTTGGTCGGGAGGAAGTAGCAGACCTTGCCAGTGTGGGTTTTGGAGGGTGCTGTTGGCATGGTATCTGTGTTTGATGTATTATTGTCGGAGCAGGCACGTATTCAGAGGGAATTGCCGATGGGTGGAAGCGGGCATCTCAGTGTGCTTGGCACACCGAAGGACTGGCGAAGGCTGGCTGTTTTTTTATTTGTTTGTTAGTGTGTGTTTTATGCAGTGAAAACACACATCTCTTTTAAGCTCCAATAATTATTTTTTCTGCAAGTACCAGATGGAGCTATTCATTTCTAGAGAGACTTGAAAGGGACATCGCCATGCCTGATGGAGAACGATGGAAACACACATGGTTGGGTGTTATTTGATTCACAGAGAAATGAGCTGAATGTATTGTACAGAGCAGAGCCTGTCAAAGGTTTTGTGGAAATTGTGAAAATTATTGGTTTGATTTTTTTTTTGTATGTTCAAAACATTTTCACAGATGACTGTTACTGTAATTTCTTGTCAAAATGACACAGTGAAGTGAAACGACCCCAATTATAAGTGAATGCCATTTTAACAAGTAGTTAAACAAGTAGTATAGTTTATATTAGAGATCAGCTAGAGATGCTGAGGTCCTCAAAGAAACCTGGCATTTGAAAATGTTTGGGCCCTTTGACTGGACCACTGTAATTTGGCTTTCAGTAAAGTGTCAAATGAATCATGGCAAATGCACCTCTCCAAACGGCAAAGCACAGACACAGACGGCAGCCATAAGTGAAAAGTAAATGCACTGAGCAGTCAGTGAGGCACCTAGTGATGAAGCTTATGTGCCCTGTATAATCTACCAGGTAGAGGGCTGTTTTCAAATCGTCTTCTGGAGGTCATGGCAAGCTTGATGAAGGGGAGGGACAATTAGGGGACTTTCTCACTCTCTTGAAGGGAGACAGAGGAGGAACAAAAAGAGAAAAAGAAAAGTACAAAAAAACACTTTGCTCCATGTACCAGGCCTCATTTGTTTCAATTACCAACCTGGCAGTAGTTTCTCCCTGACCCTGCATCAGAAGATGTATGGAGGACTCTTCTGGTTGCAGTAAAACAGCGGGATCGTTTCGTAATTACACTTTTCTGGTGCCAATGATCAATAGAATGTGTATCTGACAGACTGCTCCTGTCTATGGTACTGCAGACTGATGTCTGGCGGAACTGCAGCAGTCTGTGCACAATGCCACTCTGTTCATTATTCATGCCGTTACAAACGCTTTGTCAAATACCATGGAAATGCTGACTGAGTGTGTGTGTGTGTGTATGTGTGTGTGTTTGTTGGGAATGATAGGCCCAAGAGCATGTTTGAGTCTAATAAGTGAGTTACTTCACTGGGGAAGTCTTGACACTTGTGAACTGATGATGTGATCTTCCTGCACTTTCTGAATTCTAAGCTCAAGCTGGTCAGATATAAAGCTCACAAATGGCTGATTCTAGATAATGGCATCTGTGTATGTATGCTTGTTCAGACATCCTGTATATTCCATGACCAGACAACTGAATCAAAATTCAAAATATTGCTTTATTTTGATTCTGATGCACTGTTTTATAATGACACGACAGTATTGATCAGGCTCATTGTTTTGCTGACTGAAAGTTTGATCTTATAGTTACAAACAAGGCATTAATCTGCCCTAGTCTGTCAATCAGCCAAAAAATATGACATCAAGAGCCCTACTTCTTATCTTAAAAAAAAAAACATCAACCAGAAGTGCAGTATCTGACAGGTAGTTATCATGCCTTTTCTAAAGCTTTTTGTCACCTCTCAACTTGTAAACTATTTGAGAAGTGTGCCTTGCCCCACCCTCCCCCTCACCCCCCACAGCATGGGGTGACTCTGTTTGCTAGGCAACCATGATGCGTAATGGCTGGAATCTGAGCGGTCTACCGAAAGGGGTGGAGCAGGCGCTGTTTCCTAGCAGACCCGGGCCACACAGCAAGCCCCCAAAGCCAGCGATTTCCGGGGCCTTCCACCGGAACTTAGTCCTGCTCCCACTTCCTGGAACCCCCAGGGGTGTGTCCATTGAACAGCTAAGCAGAGGAGGAGGAGCCTGAGGCAGTGGCAGCTGAGTGCACAGTTAGTTAAAGGCAAGGTGGAATGTTTACAGTTTTTCACAGTTGCTAAGACACAAAACCCTATTCTCTGAATCAAATTCTCAAATGCCTGAACATATTTATTGAGTTCATCACTTTTTTGGCAAAACCATAGACTACTTTCTATGGTACATTTTGTAAAACCTATCAACACTTTTTGCAAAACTGTAAACACTTTTTGCTGTATTATGGACTTCTTAATTATATTGGTAACCAAACAAGGCGGAAAGTGAACACAATTAAAGCACAGGTGTCACCATTTAAACACTACAATTAAAAATCGATAGCACTTGTGTCTAATGATGGGACAACCAATATATACCAGTTCAGAGTTGAAACAGGCTAGTTTGAGTTTCATATCAACAATGGACAGAAACCAGAAGTGCAGGGGAAGAGTTTTTTTCCCCTGTTCTTTATTTTTATTGTAATAGGGTCAGAGCCCCATGCAATACCCCATGCATTGACTGTTCTGAGAAAATGTGTTTTAGCAATTGTGAAAAATGGTAAAAAGGAAGAGCACTGGGGAGAAAGCACTTGAGAATGCTTGAGTAAGTCATCAAAAAGCTTTTCAACGAGTAAGCCTCCTGAGATAGATGGGGAAAAATCAGTTACTAGCCCTCCCACAACTCCCGTCTCCCACTCATCTTTCCACTCACAAAACGCTTCCCGTCTTTCTCCCTGCTGAAGGCTGCATTTTAGCAAGCTTTATCCAGTGTTGTGCATTGTGAGGGACCATTCAGTGCAGCACGAGGACACAAGGAGGTTTGAATTGAAATAGTGGGTTTTTATTACTCAACAAATTCATCAAAAACTGACAAAGACCAAAACTGAAAACTAGGCCTATAAAAAAGGTCAACCAAAAGCACAATGAGACTAAAGACACTGACATGACATGACATACTCTGAACAAAACCTGACCTCCCACAATGAAACAAAAGGGAACATATATAATGGCTTGGCCAAACCAAAAGACGCAATAAAGGGGATAAACAAAATACATAGACTTCAAACACAATACAGAGCAAAAGCAACTAAGGCTAAATTCCCCCCGGGCACACGGGGGGATATGGTATGGCCTAATACGCCGACACCAAGACTATAATTGGTCCTCTCAGCCCTCAGCCACACCTTTGCCCAAACCAGGAAGGGACAGCCCCACAACACACGACCAGGTAACATAAACAAAGAAACGTGATTATTGACAAACAAATTATATAACCTTACAGTGTTAAAATGTGTGCACCAATATATAACAATGTAAGGCTAAAGTATATAACCTAATAAAGTAAATAAATGAAACAAAGTGTTTAGTGAGTTATTTGAATATGATAACACATGTGACTGCAAAGAATTAATTGTGCAGCAAAATCATAATGAACCAAAATAAATTAATGTGTATTTGAAGAGTGAGGGCTGGTGTTACCAGTTATGTGTGGCTGTGACCATCACATGCATTTATATATCAGGCCAAGCACTAAGAGTTGGACACATTTTGCTTGAGGGTGACACGAGAGTGACATGAGCCCGTCATAAACATGACATGACATGTATCATGAACATGTAATGACACTTCAAAATGTTTATGACTTAAAAACGGTCATTAATGTTCATGACACAGTCATGTCATGTCACTCTAAATATTGTTGTGTGTGTGTGTGTTTGAGAGAGAGGGTGTGTATGTGTGTTATTGTGTGAGTGTGTATGACAGGTTCATGTCACTCTTACGTCAACACCCTCGAGCAAAGTATAACTGTTATTCTTGCTACTCTGACGTCCAGCTCAGCTCATGTGATGGAGAACACTCACAGGGGGAGGTGGTTGCTTCACCCTGCGCAGAATTATAAATTTTCCTCACAAATATGGGCTCCTTTGTCCCTAATTAATTACTTCAAATATCATCGCTCACTCTACATCAGATCCTCCATGCATGCAGATGATTAATCAGGTAGAAATGGAGAACTGAGAACGGCAAAGTCATTTCACCTCATCGCCCTCCTCTCATTTACCCCCCACCCCCTGTCCAGTGAAGGACACCTGTGGTTATGTACCACAAAGTGCCTCCTATTAGATCTGGCATGTGTGTTGATAGTGTGCTTGACCGTGTGAGTGAGTGAGTGAATGTGTGTGTGTGAGAGAGAGAGAGAGAGAGAGTCTGACTGTGCTGACTGTGTTTTGTGTGTGTGTGTGTGTGTGATTGAGTGAAGAATTGACAGTAAGAAAGAGTATCTCCATATTCTGTATACTCCTATGATGTGCTTGATGTGATGTATTTGTGTGTTTGTCAGCTTGTCTCTTTTTCTCGTCCATTTACAGTACAGACACTTGTACACACACACACAGAGAGAGAGAGAGAGAGAGAGAGAGAGAGAGACACACACACACACACAAACACAAAACATCTAAGTTATCTTTTTTGCTTTCATCCTCTGTGCTCTTAAAAATCCTTTACATGTTTTTAAAATGTCACCCAGCTGCCACAGTCTGATCTGAAGCATTTGTATAAAAAAGGGTGTGGTGGTAATGATTGTTGTTTGTGTGTGTTTGAGAGAGAGAGGGTGTGTATGTGTGTTACGGTGTAAGTGTGTGTGTGTGAGAGAGAGAGAGAGAGATAAAGAGAGAGAGAGTAAAGGGGATGAATAATAAGACTTGTCACAGCATCATGATTCTTCCCAGTTGCACAAGCCCTGTCTTGTAGCTGTGTGACAGTCTGCTTTTATCCTCTGTGACTTGAATGAAGGGGCTGAAGCGTGTGTGCCAGGGACCCAGCGACACCCTGCTTCACGCAACACAACCATGGCCGTCATTCTGCCGACATATTGTCTCACACACACACACACACACACACACACACACACACACACACACACATGCACACACATCTCCATACTCATGATGAAACCTTCTCTCTTGTGCATGCCTGTGTGCTTCTGGAGACATGATTATTGGGTTGAATAGAAAACAAAAATGGGATTGCTGACAGACAGAGAGCCCATGTGTATTTTTGTGCAAGAAGCAGTCAATTTGAGCCAGTCCTTCAATCACACCTCACCTCAAATTCACCTGCTGAGCTTTTCAGTACTACAGTAAATGATTCAGTGTTGCAAGACTGGAGTCATACTTTTTCAAGCTCTCCAATCACCTGGTATTACTGCAATTTCCTTTTGGTCAGTGGAAAGTTGTTTTAAAGTCATGTGTTATGTTGCCTGAATCATGTCTGTCTATCAGTAATGTTTTCCATTGCATTGCAGAAAGATGTAGTGCTGGTCTATGAAAACAGGCTAAAACAGTCATGAGTCATGAAGAAAAACCCTCACATGGAAATAAAACTGTTAGGGAGATAAGTGAGAGAGAATGAAATATTTTTTTTCCTCTCTGTTTTTTAAAGAGCTGTCATCACCTTAATCTGAGAAATGACAGCCTTTCCCTTGTGTGTTCGGCCTGGCTTGTCTGTTCAGTCTGAAGCAAGTAACCAGTGCAGAGTAGAGATGGGGAGGGAAAGAGAGAGATGGAAAGAGATAGAGGAAGAATAGAACATGGAGGAAAAGAGGGAGATGTGAGTGGATGAGAAGGCTGGGTGGAAGAGGAAGGGGAAAGAGAGAAGGAGAGAGTAATGGAGAAAAAAAGGCAGGGTGGAAAGGAACAATTGCTACTTATAATTGCTACCACAATTAACATTGCCTGAACATGTCTTCATAAAAGGAAAGATTTTACACCCAAGCCAGGATCCTACACTTGGTCACTTTCTGCCCTGAAGGATGGCAGCTCCTTTCTCCTCCTGTCATTATATCACTTTTTTCAGTCTCCTCCCCTGTCCTTTCTCCATCCTCTCTCCCTCCCTTCTTTTGATTTTTGCTCATGAATGTATAGAGAATATGCCAGAGAGAGACACACCACTGAACTGCTGCAGTCATGTGGCAGTGGCCTTTCTGACAAAAACAACACATTTTCATATTGTTATTATTGTATTGTTTTTATTATTTAAGTGTTTTATCAATATTATCCACATCCTTTGTCCCAATTCATTGTTTTAAGTGTATCCATGCGTTTTGGTGTACAGTGTGTGTGTGTGTGTGTGTGTGTGTGTGTGTGTGTGTGTGTGTGTGTGTGTGTGTGTGTGTGTGTATGTGTTTATGTGTGTGTGTAGTTTGGTGTAGAGTATGTGTGTGTGTGTGTGTGTGTGTATGTGTAGTTTCGAGGTTGGCCTAGGACACACACAGTGATGATGTCATCACACACTATGTAATAGATGGAGGAGAACTTCATCTCTCAGTCTGGGACAAACTCATATACAAACTAAAGGTGTTGAGAGGGAACATTGACTTAAGAGAACATGGAATACAGTATATGTTGCGTAGCGGTGTGTGTTGGTATTGAGCCAGTGTGATAAGGTGCTTCACACTGGCTCCACTGCTGAGCCCTCGGCTGTGTCAGCCAGCAAGTTCAGAAAGGGGGGGACGCCAATAGGAGGATGTGTGGATGTGTCCAGATGGCAGAGAGCCAAACACACACACACACACACAGACACACACACACACACACACACACACACACACATGCGGACACAAACATGCATATACATACACAATCACACACACACACACACACATACACACAGATGCGGACACAAACATGCATATACATGCACAATCACACACACACACACAATCACACACACACACACACACACACACACACATGCGGACACAAACATGCATATACATACACAATCACACACACACACACACACATGCGGACACAAACATGCATATACATACACAATCACACACACACACACACACACACACATGCGGACACAAACATGCATATACATGCACAATCACACACACACACAATCACACACACACAAACACACACACACACACACACAATCCCTTTGTCTCCCACCTCCTGTCTCCCGGGGGCAATGTCCCCATGGACAGTGAGGCAAGATGCGAGTCATCTGTACATAATCAAGGCATTGACAAGCAGCCAGTGGGGACAGAATCTACATCTGACCCTGGTGTCGTCTCTTTCCCTCCCTTGTTGCCGGAGGGTGGCAGGGGGGCAAGCGCACCCCCTCAGAGACTGGTTCTTTTTTCCTCCACACATGTCTTTTTCCCCGACTATGAAGGCCTTATTCAAAATGGAAGAAGGTTTTTTTTTTTTTTTGGTCTAATTTCGGAGGTTCTTTTGTTCCTTAAGCGTATGATTTACTGGCATGCTAAACTGTGCTTCATTGTTTGATGAAGTCTCAAGCGGCTCCATTTGGTACGGGGGTACTTTTTTGGCATTTTTTAAATCTTTTATTTTTTCAGTTGGTGGATTCATCTTTGACCGTCACTTCTTCAAATGTCAGTGTTGCTCCGAATCGATCTTTCAAACGTTGTCACGACATGCTCTCATTGACCTCATCAGGGTTAATGCAGACAACATAAATCAATAACGTCTGGCATGTGAACAAGAAGACTTACTGTAAGAAATTTTGCTGTAAGGAGGTTCTCTCTCTCTCTCTCTCTCTCTCTCTATCTATCTATCTATCTCTCAATTTCTTGTTTATTGGCATCCCCACATAGGTAAAAAAAAAAAACAAATTTCTTTGCCTTGTACTCTCTGAGCTAGTGGTACCCAAGAGTGTGCCTGATTCTTTCAGCCATATGCCAGCCAGCAGGCTCATGCTTAATGCCATGCTGAGGCTCTGGAACTCTGTGTCATGAGGCCATGGGGTGAGTCCACACTGAACTGTGGTGGGCAGGGGGGCAGCTGTGGGTGGGGAAGGTGACTTGATGGTTGTCATCAATCTGCCCTCCAATTAGGTGGAAGTGGAGTCCCTGAACTGGAGTTATCCTTGCCTGGTTGTTACCCCACCGCACAAAAACTGACTACACGCATGCACACACGCATGCTCATATTCACACACACACACATACTCACAGAAATACATCTGACTCTCTGATATGCTCATATTGGTCAGCCGTGCCTGACTGATCATTGTGAACCCTTGACTGAAATCATACACATCTGTGGCACATGCAGAGAAAGAGAGAGAGAGAGAGAGAGGGGTGAAGAGGCTGTAAACATTTATCATGGAGAACGGGAGAGAGAGAGAGGTGAAGAGGCTGTAAAAATGTATCACGGAGAGAGAGCGAGAGATGACTATGTTTTTGTCTATGTGTGTCCTTATGGTAAAGATAGCTGAATGAGCGACTGTTTGAGGGGGATGCTTTAATACTGACAGAAAGTGAGCATGGGATTGAATATGTGGAAAGGAGGCAGACTGAAAAATAAGTCTTTTTTTTACAGAAAGTTAAGAGAAAAGAGATGGCTGCCTTATTTCTTGTGAAAAAGCAATAAGTGTCTGTGAGAGAGAGGGTCGAGAGAGTGAGAGAGAGAGTAGGGAGTGAGAGAGCAAATGGAGAGGAAATGGGAATGCCTATGCCATGCTACTCTATACTGGAAATGTGTGTGTGTGGCTATGTCTATGTTTGTGTGCACAGGGCAGGCGTGTGTGTGTGGCTATTTCTATGTTTGTGTGTACAGACATGTGTGTGTGTGTCTATGTTTGTGTGTGCATATGCATGTGTGTGTGTGTTTGTGTGTGTCTATGTTTGTGTGTGTGTGTGTGTCTATCTTTGCGTGTGTGTGTGTGTGTGTGTGTGTGTGAGCATAAACAAAAAAAAGAGACAGAGTGGGCAAAATATGTCAAAAGTAGCATCGAGTCCTCAGCGGCATGCAGTGAAACAGTGAAATGGATGAGTAGATGCATGAGAAGAAGAAGGGAGAGAGGGAGAGATGACAAGAGGTGATGAAGCAAAGATGATGAGTACCTCCTAAAAATTCTGATGGCTGCAGTGAAAAAAGGAATCACTAAATATTGGCTTCAGAAAAACACTCCTACTGTGGCTACATTTGTTAGTATAGTTAAAGAGTTATACCTCCTTGAACAGATGACTTATTCTATATGGCTTCAAAAAGAAATTGGAGAGAGATGGTGGAAAAAATGGTCCATTTACGCAAATGACATAGAACTGTCAACATAGGTTAACCAGATAGGTAATGATCATAACATGTGATCACTTTTTATAGGTTAACCAGATAGGTAATGATCATAACATGCACTTTTTATGACCTCATGTTTTCTGTTTTGTTTTTTGTTTCTTTTTCTACGAAAATATCATAAATAAAAAGTAAAAAAAAAAGAGGTGATGAAGGTGGTGGAGGAGTTGAGAGGAAGAGAAATGAGACTTTGAGAGCCCCACCACACTCTCACACACACATGCACATGCACACACACACACACACACACACGCACATGCACATGCACACAAACACACAGACACACACACAACCAACAAAACAGTGCAGATCGACTGAAAGGCCATGCAGAGTGAAGGAAGATGGAGAGGAGTCATTGGGTTCGTCTGAAAAGAAGCGCCAGCAAGCATTGATGGGGGTTGTATGAAGGAGAAAAGAGAGGAAGCACTGTGGGATGAATGTGAGAACGAGTTAGAACGAACGAGTGGGAGGTGGACAACAAGAGACGGGTGAGTAAGTTTAAAGGAAAGAGGAGTGGTAGAAATGAAGGGATGTAGAGAGAGGAAAAGAGAGAGAGAAATGGGGGAATGTGGGGGTGAGAAAAAGTGAGAGAAGGTGTGTGTGTGTGTGTGTGTGTGTGTGTGTGTGTGTGTGGCGGGGGGGTGGGTGGATGGCATGACTAGCTGCTTAATGCATGGGTAAGGCCAGTGTAGCTCAATAAGGGCCTGTGTCTGCATGGGGTGCTCCTCAGGGTGCTCATGAATGGGTGGGTTTGTGGGGAAGTAAGAGCACCCTCTTCTCCTCGTCTTCTCTGCAGAACCACTACGCTGTGCTCCCTAGGGTCAAGAATCCAACAGCAGGGCCAGTCTGACAAACAGAGAATCACACACAGGGGACACTGTGTGTGTGTATGTGTGTGTGTGTGTGTGTGTGTGTGTGTGTCTATCTGTGTGTCTTTGTGTGTGTGGGTGTGTGTGTGTGTGTGTACATGTGTCTGTCTGTGTGTCTTTGTGTGTGTGTGTGAGAGAGAGAGAGAGAGAGAGGAAATGACAGACACAAGACTGTATAGCCAGAAAAAGAAACGATAGAAAAAAAAGCACAGAGAGAAAGTAAGAGCTGTTTGTCAGAGTGAACTGAACGACTTCAGAACGGATCCGTCGGAATTAGTCTATCTTTAGTGGCTGAATCCTAGTGATCCCCCAAACTCTAGGCTCTGAACCATGAAAGACTTGACTGCCATACATCAGTCAATCAAGAAGCTGTTTCAAGCCTTTCAAGTCTTTGGGCTTAGTGGGAACATTAGGATTCAAATAGCATTTGAAGTCTCATCTTAGCAGAAGGCCAATGCAGTATTGACCAACACTAGTATATGTACGAACAGACAGTTTACTGGTTGTTACCTCTGCCAAGGAGGTTATGTTTTCACCAACATTATTTTGTTTGTTTGACTGTCTGTCTGTCTGGGTGCAAAATAACTTCAAAAATGCTGCACAGATTTGAACGAAAATGTTGGACAAAGTGGTTATTAGGACAAGGAACAGACAATAAAATTTTGGTGGTGATCAAGAACACCGTCTAGAATTTGTATGGGGTCAGTGACCCCTATTGCTTTTCTAGCTGTGGTTTTACCTTGTTTAGGGTCATTACAGAATAGATGCCACAAAACCAGAGTTTTCCTAGACCCGTGAAACTGAGTCATCCAGCCATCGCTGTAGCCAGAATTTGTCTGTGTTCACATATGATGTGATTACAACAGAACACATTCAGCCCCACGGCACTATACCGATTTAAAGGGAGTCATAAATCACTATGTGGCTCAAAAATGTGACTTTGCTTGATGACATGTGAGCGATGTTGAGTTATGACTAAATCATGACTCGGGGATATAATTTCACTGGTGGCTGCGCATGGTTGAATAACACTGTTGGTCTGCCTTTGAACTTCCCGATTTGGGAGTGAGGGGTCTGGAGCGAATGTGTGTGGCGAATGTAAGATTTGGGGGCGGCTGTCCTTCACACATGCTTGGCAGTGTGCCACAGAGGTCATGGCTAAGAAATGAATCACGGGGCCTGATCACCGTGCCCACCACACCTGGACAAGGTTCTGCAAACCAGACAACTTTTTTCTTCCATTACCCAAATAAGAAACACCTGGAAAGGATTGTTTTTTGTGACTTATCCAGATATCCACATCATGTTTTGAGAGACTAATTAAAGTGTGTCTGTTGCATTAGTAATACTGTCATCTTAAAATGTTAGTCACTCTCTGTTTTAAAGGGCCTTACATACACTGTAAACAGACTGTTTAAATTCAATCAAATCAAAATACCCTAAACATTTTGTCACTGGAAAAAGAGCTTTTTAGGAATTTTTCATAGCCATTATTGTTTTTATTTCTGCCAAAAGGCTATATGTGTCTGCTCTCAAGTTGTCACACTTCCTGTTAATACACACTGTGTTATGTGATAATGTTCCTGTTAATAAACACTGTTATGTGATAATGTTCCTGTTAATACACAGTGTATTATGTGATAATGTTCCTGTTAATACACACTGTTATGTGATAATGTTCCTGTTAATACACAGTGTATTATGTGATAATGTTCCTGTTAATACACACTGTTATGTGATAATGTTCCTGTTAATACACACTGTGTTATGTGATAATGTTCCAGGCCCCAATTTATATCTCAAGCCACAGCTGAACACTATCATGATTCATGCAGACTGTGTGGCATATTGTTGTCCGTTATTGATTCTCAGTCGAAGGCCTCTGAGTGCACTACTTTGCTTCCCCCATTTCCCCTGTGTGTGAGTGTGTGTGTCATGGAGGGCCTGTTGTATGAGGACGATGTAAGTTATCGCTCTGTGTCAGATCAATGGCTAGCTCATTAGTCATACTAGATTGTCTCAAGAGGAAGACCTTAAAAGCCCCAGTGTCCACATCTCCATGGTCACATAGTGTGTGTGTGTGTGTGTGTGTGCGTGTGTGTGTTTGTGTGTATTTATGTGTTCATTTGAATCTGCAGGTGTGTATGTGTGTGTGTGTTTGTGTGTGTGTATTTATGTGTTCGATTGAATCTGCAGGTATGTGTGTATGTGTGTGAGCGAGAGAGTGTGTGTGTTTAAAGAAGTATAAAATAGGGTTGTTTTCAGAGAAAACAAAGTGAGAGGCAACCATCTTTGTTATCCCCACAAACACAAAATGCTCTGTCTGATGTACTCCTTTCATTCCGACACCTTTCTGTTCTGACTCGCTATTGTCTCCTCCGCCCCTCGCCCTTGAGCCACACCGAAACCATTAACGAGAACACCATCCCTTACGTAGTCCTTTAAATCTGCCAGGAGTTGCCTCCTGATCATGAATAATTCATCATTTTTTGTCTGCTGTTGCATAGTTTTGGAGACACTTATCTCATCAAAATAAAATAAGACTTTGATGTCAGCCAGATTGTGCATGCAGCATGAGTACAAGGGGGGTTGCAGTGGAAGTCGTGGCTTGAGGACAGTTGCTGTCAGAATAGCAGGTTTTGCTATGTCAGTTCACCTGAACAGGACTTGAGTGTCAGAAATGCAGAGATTTTCTAAGAGTTAAGAGTAAACAAGCACCCTGAAACAGGCCCTTGTACATGTAATGGAATCTAAAATACCCCAGCAAAGAGAGAGAGAGAGGGAGATAAAGAGAGAGAAATTAAAGAATTGAACAGGAAAAAGAAGGAGAAAGACAAAGGGGAACGAGAGAGGGAAAAAAAACAAGAGAGAGAAGGAGAGAGATAGAGAGAGAGGAAGGGAAAGTCTATGAAAGAGAGAGAGAGAAACAGAGGAGAAAAATGAAAACCAGAGGAAGATAGAAGATGGCTCTGTGTATCAAGTCACAGACCTGACTCGTCAGCCTCTGAGGCCCTGTGAAGCTATTGCAGAGCTGAAGGAAGCTACCGGTGTGTGTATTAAAAATGCATCTCAGTGAAGCCGGGGGAGATAGCTGCTCTGGAACCGACAGGGTTTGTGTGAGCCAAGCGCCTCGTACAGAGTGGGCCCAACTCTCCTGTTCTTTGGAGCGATTGGATGTTGATGTTTTTTTATTCTGGTGATGCCTGTTTTCTTTTTCTTTTTTCTTTGTGTTTAGTGGAGAGTTCTGAAAGTCTGCTAAGATCTGTACAAGTCTAACCCAATGTTCCTAAGTCGGTTGATGTCTGTCAGAGTGAGAAAGTCTGCTCTTGTAGATGTTTCTTTTCGCTCAATAAGGCAACTTCATCCACTTCCTCAAGGCTAACTGCGAGAGCCTTTTTACTGTGAAAGGAAAAGAAACCTGAATTCAGTTATTTTTCTTTTAATCTTATAAGTGACAGTGGTGAGACTTAACATTATACACCTACCAAAAGATGTGTTTGTCCCCCATGACCATGTTTGTCCATCTGTGCAATGCCTTCAAGCTTTGATGTACTGCAGCAGCTTGCCAAAGCAGATGCTTTTGTGCTTACGCTAGTTAGCAACAGTCTGTCACCCCAAAGACACTAAAAACCTCCTTGCTAATTGTTTTTCTCGTTTTGGACTTTTCTTTCTTTCTTGGCAACACCATCTCCATTCACCCGCCCCCGTCTATTCCTTCATCCAATCCCAACTCAGCAGATCTCCCCTCAGGGGCACGTTTCTCTGTCAAATGTGGAGGTCTCGTTATAGCCCATGACAACAAAAGACGTTTTTCCAGCCAGATAAAACATGCCAGAGAAATCAATGGGCGCATGTCCGGGAGGGAAAAGAAGTTAACTTGGCTTCATGGTTCTTCCCTCTGTAGTCTGTATTCTTTTTGTGAAAACTCTCCTCTTGTTTTCTTTCTCTCTCTACCTCTCTCTCTCTTCCTCTTTCTCTTAATCTCTCTCTCACTCACTCTTTCTTTCTCTCTCTCCTCTGAGCCTGTAGTCAACCCCTGGTTTACCCAGTGCCCCCCTGGTGCGCCACGGTCTTTTGAAGGAGCCCTAAACCGAGGCAATGTCAGGCAATCACTCCTCCTTTTCAGGAGGCAGCTGGACCGCCTGCCGTTTCTCCTCCTCTCAATGTGCTCTCCTGCTCTCTCTCTCTCTCTTTCTCTCTTGTTCCCATTTTCTCTTGCTCTCTCCCCCTTTTGTAAAGCCTTGTCTCACATAATGATGATGGCAGCTTGGTGTGTTGGATGACCTGGCGCTTGTGAAACATCTGAAGATCTGACTCTCTTTCCCCTGCTTGAACTCTTCTAGGCTGTCTAGTCTGCAGTGTGTTGGGAGTGTGAGTGTGTGAAACTCTGGGTTGGACTTGTTTATGTTGTTGTGTGTGTATATGTGTATGTCTGTGTGCATGTGTGTGTGTGTGTTATCATGTCAGTTGCAATAAATAATGCACTTTCAACAGTTGACTCTTTCATATCTGAGGCCTTGTGAGTGCAGTGAGTGTAGGTATTAGTGATTGAAATGGAAACTGGTAGCCCTTTTTTTAGAACCACTCAGAACCCTCCTACCTCTTCTTCCCCTCCAGATCAAACACAATTCACCAGTCCCACTGTTCAGGAGCCATTCCTGCCCTCGCTCAAGAGAAATCAAGTCTCCTTTGAACAACACAAGAGCTGCAAAAGCTTGAATTAGTCATGGCCTGTTGTTTTTTCTCTCAAGCTGAAATAATTGGCATTGTTTGCCGATGCTGTTTGAAGTTGAAGAATTTTACAGCTTTTGTACTGGTGTTCAGTGTCCACTGTATTTTGTTAAGTCAAGGACAAGGTCGTGGTGTAGGAAAGAAAAATAAAGGTGAGCCCACTGTTGTTAAAGAGATCTGTCAGGTCATCTCCAGACTTGCGGAGGAGTGTTGGCCGTTGGCCCGAAGGACCAGGGGCCCTGCCAGGGGGGGAAAAGTTAGGATGATTTCAAGGGCCTGGCACTGATTATAACCAATGTTTGGGAGGCCCAAAATAATTTTCTGTCATAGGGCCCAAAATTTCTAGTGGCGCCACTGCTAAGAACCCTTCGCTCAAACCTTTTTCATGTCACATACACTGACTAGTATCCAGGACAACAGTTCTTCTTACTTCATACATCACTCTCCACTCCATGTGTAAAGAATCAGTTTTCTTGCTACTTGTTGAATACATTATGTTGTTGATTTAGTTAGTTATTCCAACTTGCTGTGATGCACAAAACCTCTGCACTTTTAAGATATCATGAATGTTTTTTTCTAAGCAGAGGGTCACATCATCTACAGAAATGTGCTTTAAGTGCTTTTTTAAAAGGTTTTTGATCTTATTTTTAGCTAAAATGACGTTTGATTGATTGAATCATTGCTCACAGTCAAAATAAACAATTTGTATTCATGAGAGAGTTGTTATTCTCGCATGGTCCTAGTTGCCTTAATGTGTTGTGAGAATAGCTTTATGTATTTGCTCCTTTGAAGGCTATTTAATTGGTCTAGGCAAGGTGGAGGACAGTCAGTGGAGACAGCCTGGTATAAAACTGAAGGACTCTTTCTATAAACTGTGTGAATGCTCGCTGTTTTTTGTTTGCCTCTCAGTGTTTGTCCTTCCCCCTCGGCAGAACCCCTTCCTCCTCTGGAGAGCGTGAAATCCAGGCAAACACCACTTACAATGGCAGCCGCGTCATTGGGAGTCACTATACAAATGAGCTTACTGTCCTTCATCCCTTTCTCTCTCTCTTTCTCTCTCTCTGTCTCTGATCTTCTCTCTTCTTTCTGTCCTTTCTGTCTGTATCACTCTATTCTCACCATTTCTTTTTCTGTCACTGTCTCTCCTTCCCCCTTCTGTCCGTGGCTCTCACTTGCTCCCAACCAGCACCCTGTGGGCAAGCCTGACCCAATTGCCCCACTCTGAGTCTGATTTAATCTCCCTCCATTTTTGTCTTTCACTCTGTCTTCTCTCTCTCTTTCTCTCTGTAGTAGTCACTTAGTTGTCCTGTGCAGTCACCTTGCACTTCACTGGAACCTACACAGTAGCAGTGTGTGTGTGTGTGTGTGTGTGTGTGTGCAGCAGGCCAGGCCAGTCTTTGACTGGAAGCGTGTGAATGACAAGCGAGGGCACTTTTTTCTCTCTCTGTTTGGCGACTCTCTCAGCGAGCAGTCTGTGTGTGTGTGTGTGTGTGTGTGTGTGTGTGTGTGTGTGTGTGTGTGTGTGTGTGTGTGTTTGTCTGAGGAAAACAGAAAGCGCTGGAGCAGTTCGAGCAGAAGGGAGGAGACAGAAAAAAATCCTCCATCTCAGACACTTTGACATCCCAGTTACCACATCACCCCCACCCGAATTCTCCACCACTGCCACCACCGCCCACAGCTCAGAGATTCCTTCCTTGTCAGGACAGCCCCTATGTGTCATCTAGTGCAGCTTAACATATTAGTCCATATGGTATCGTTCACTAGAAATCATTAGCAAAACCCTTCACGATTGAACAAGGGTGTGAAGAGCAATCTGGTGCCATTTGATTACAGACTTATTACAATAACAAATGTGTTTACAAGCAACCTAGAAACTAATAAGTCATTTGTGAGTCATAATGAGCTGGGTTCTGTTGTTACCATGCTTATGCACACTTACTACCATTTAACAACTGTTGTATAACCTATAGTGAAGCAGGGTGATACAGAGCAATTCAAAGCAATAAGCCTTGAGGAGTAATGTTTGTAGATGTTTACTGTGTGGTTTGCATCAGTGCCACAGTCGTAGTAGGTCAGGAGTAGCTGACCTCTTTCGGTCCCTAAGACCTCCTGACTTCACGCTTAGATGACCTTAAATTATGCAATAAACCCCTTACTTAATGGCTTTTGCATGGCAGCCACTGCCTTCTTGAGTCGTCTGGTGACTGCATTCATTTCAAAGTATGTCAGCTCGTCAGAGTGGTGCTCTATCTGTATGCTGTGGGTGCTCTATGTAAAGTACTCGCCCACATTAACCACAAACCCAAGCTAGACTTGATAAAAGTACAAGCCTAAACCTCACAAAGAAACAAACTACCCAAACTGTATGTTCACAAGTATGTGTATGTGCACAAGTGCTATTAATGTTACAAGAGCAACAGAAGTCATTCCTTTTTTCTACTAGACATAGAGACCAGACCAATAAGTGTGATTACATTTGGGTGACTGGAGTGACAAACTGCTCAGCTTTTTTGATGTTTTCCAGTTGTAAACAACAGACAGTGGTCACATCATGAGTAATTTGACTGACGAGCAAATATGAACATTTTGACATCAATGTTTACCACTGGCTGTTTTAGTTGTAAACTTGCTTTGAGCTTGAAGGCCAGCACCCCCCCAGTTTTACACCGCCCCCCCCCTACCCACATCAGTCTATGGCTAGTACTCTGTTTAAGGTGAGTGCATTTTCACCAGTGTGAAATATGCATGAGCTCAGTATGCCTGAGTAGCCCTTTGTTACAGTGACAGAGCAACTGAATTATTCACAACGTGAAGGTTTTTTATGATTATTATCTATAAAACTGCTCTGACAGTACCCATGATGCAGGGGGTTTGTCAGGGAAAACACAGAGAGAAATAACCGGAAGATCGATGCAGGGATTATCATTCAAATGTAATCCCCTGGGAGAAAGGCCAACGCATATTTCCACAGTCATTTGGGGAAGTTTTGCAGTGCAGTTTTTCATCGTAACAGAAGTCCAGTTTGAGTTATGCTGTAGCCAACATCATTACTCCAGGCAGAAGCACTGGGCCCAAGTGACAAAGCCTGTAGAGTCAGCTGTGTCTGAAGTAGCTGATACTATTCTTTTTCTCTTGTATGGATCCTATTTGAGTTAAAACTACATGGAAGTTTTTTCAGCGCCACATTGACTCACTTTTAATATCCTCTGATAAAGTGATAATGAATGCCTAACTGTCTTTGAGGAAAGATTTAATAGCTTTTGTGTGGTTACCTTTTGTGTTTTACGTGACCTGGTAACTACAGTGATCATCACCATCTATTTCGCTTTCAGGGATGAATGACAGGGCATTAAGGTCTCTCTCAGCAGCGCCCTGATTGCAGACTTACAGGTGTGCAGAAATTATGGATCTAATAGAGCCAATGATGATGAAAGAACAAGTCATAAAAAGGTCAAATAAGAACAGAAAGGTCAAATAAAACCCTGTGTTGGGGCAAACCCTCATCACATTAGTATTCTCATGTGTGTATGTGTGTGTGTGTGTATGTGTGTGTATACCTTGATACAGTGCTGAGAGAAAAATGGATATTAGGACAGTCATTTGGGCTGGAAATTGGCCTAATTGAAGGCAGTGCCATTTTGTGACTTT
This sequence comes from Tenualosa thibaudeaui, assembly GCA_027481765.1. Lineage (NCBI taxonomy): Eukaryota > Metazoa > Chordata > Actinopteri > Clupeiformes > Clupeidae > Tenualosa > Tenualosa thibaudeaui. Next base: position 5,047,782 of record JAIFZK010000001.1, on the reverse strand, counting down.
AGTGGGTGACTTGAGAAATGAATTTGCTGAAGCCTCTAGTGTCTGATGCATTTCCGTCAATGAGGGATTGGGCTGTTCTAAATTCTCTGGCTAATAAACCCCCAGGGAGCTCAAGGAGTATGCCTGGTCACAGGATCTGATGAAACTGATGAAGTCTGTCTCTAATGGATCTCAGTAAGAAATCTAGAAGAAGCTGACTTTACTGGCTATCCATACATGTAGCATGTTTTTATTATTATTATTATTATTATTATTATTATTATTATTATTATTATTATTATCATTATATCTATTTTTGTATATTTAAGTTGCATGTTGTTTGCCATTTTATACTCCATTTGAGTGTTATACTGTCTGTGAAACCCATCAACTGTATGATGTGTTTTCATATTTCCTCATATAATGATATAAACTGACAAGCTACAGTGCTCGAGCTGGTCAGCAATGCAGAGCTATTCCCATTTAGTATTATATCAGCAAGATTTGGCCTTTAGTCAGTCAGTCAGTCAGAGGGTTGCAGGAGCTTGAAATTAAAGTTGACTGGTATTTAGACTGCATTTTTGTCCAAATCACTGTGGACCTGCAGTGACAGACTTGAGAATGTCAGAAAACAGAGCGAGTCGGACCCAAATGCGTCACGTAAAACACAGTTTATTTAGGGAAAAGGGGACAAGGAGTGTGTGGATGCTCTTCGAGTGGCGAGTTGGTAAGCCGGGGCTGGAGAGCAGGGTGTAGTCCAAGGACGGGCAGAGGTCGTTACCAGGGGCAGGAGAGCAGAACGTAGTTCGAGGACAGGCAGAGGTCATCACCAGGGGCTGGAAACTGGGGCAGGAGAGTAGGGCACAGGTCAAACATGGTCCGAAGTCGTCAACAGGGAAGCAGCGGAACTGGACACGGAGAACAGAGGACAGGGACAGGCGAGGAAACAGGACGGAGACACAGAAACAGGCGGGTAACAGAAACACTGGAACTTCAGGAAACAAGATTCGGGAATGGAAACAGAAGCCAGGGTCTATATTGCCGAGTGCAATGCTTAAGGTTCGCGGACGATCTGACGGGGAACACTAGGAGACAGAGGTTTAAATACACAACAGATGGCAGGTAACAAGCAACAGGTGGACAGGTAATGATTGAATCAGGAAACATGAGTGAGTGGGAGGGGCAAGGGATCAGAGAGAGACCGGGTGATACTACCAGGCAGTCATGACAGAGAATGGGATTAGAGTCCCATGTATGTAAAACTTGTCACATGTGTGGATGTCAGAGATAAGAACAGCAGTGAATTAGAAGAGGATAAGAAGAGGGAGGAAAGACTGGCAAAAAAATCTAAACAATCTGAAGATGTCTTTGGCATGTAACTTGGAAATTCTAAAGATATGAAGAGCTTATTACAGCGCTGGTTCTAATTCCTTTAGCTGCAGTTGTTTTTCGCCTTGGTAATAAGCCTGGTAAGCCTGGTCGGTAAACCAGGGGAGTTAGAGTTGTGGTAACTGAATGTGAGGAACTAAAGCCCTGAGATGACCCCCTCCCCACCCTCTACCCCCAAAAATGACAGAGTGCGATTTCTGCATGCTAGATGTTCCACGTCATCTTTCATCACTGAGAGCGGATAATTAGGAATCTTTTGGCGCGTTATGCTTTGATGAAGGTTGGACTCGATTAATTAGATAAAATAGCATGCACGCATCAGTGCTTGACAAAGCCTTTGTCCTGAAAAACCTTGATTGCATTTTGTTTTGTCTCACTGTCTGAGACAACACTTTTTCCCTCCACCTGTCATGTTGACAAGGTCATTAGGGATAACTTTCTTGTCATGCAGATTATTTTGCAGCCTGGGCTTTTATTAGGGTGATTATTCCGAACAGGCTTTAATTAAAGATAACAGGCAGCGCCAGATTCATTTCCACCCTTAAGCCTGATTGGTTATTGATTGACAGCTCCCTCTCCACTTGGAAGGAACTCTGAAGCAGGGGATGAATGCACTCAAATGCACTGACAAACAAATATACAGACACACATTTGCATGCATACAAACACACTTACACTTCTTTGAAATGAGCTGGTTGTGATGTTAATGTCAGGTTGGTGAACTTCGTCTACGTTCATCACAGTAGGCTGCATTCTAGTTCATCAGGTTTTGTTAGTTTCTCTATTTTGGTTTCAGGTGTTAAACTCGACTCCATCATGTTAGGGGTCAAAGCCAGTTTTGATTGGTTCCCTATCTCAGGCAAATGAAAATAAGTACATATAGGCCTGGTGGCCATAGTAAGCTCCAGAGCGAAATCAGATTGCTTGCAGAGCAGGATGGGTTTTCTCAGTCTGAGTCAACGAAGGGAACTAATGGTAGAATCAGGCAGTGGTGAAGTACACATACTGTGGTCACCTTATCCACCACTTGAAGCCTCACTGATCACTTCTCCCTAGATGAGTCTTGGAAACAAGCCTGTAGGCAGGGGCACCACTTGAACATTGATTATAATATTAACATTGATTATAATATTAAAATGTTCTCTGGGGCGCCCTGTCAGTGAGTGCCAGGCCCTTAGAATCATCCTAGCCCCCCCTCCCCCTTCCCCCGCCTCTGGTGGTGCCCCAACTTGTAGGTAATGTGTAATGTTGCAGTAGTGTATGCAGTAGGGAGGAGATAAAATGCTCCCAGTGTTGTACAGGACATATGCTGCTACTTGGCTTGTCAGAGTGTGGGATTATGCCCCCGCTTGCCACAGCCCTAGAGAAATGAAGCTGTTTTTGATGATGCTTAGCACAGTTCTTTTGAGAATGATACTAATGTTTCAAGTCCCTTCAGTGGTAATGACTACCTTGCACTTTCAAGATTTTTTTTTCAATACTTTGCATCCTCTCTGAGTGGAAAAAGGTCCTTGTCTATTGGAGAGGACTCCCTCAACAAAGCATGACATGATTTCTGCATAGCCCATAGGCTTTTGAATTGCCTGAATAATTGTGGTAATTATGATGACACGATGGCAGCCTTATTGAAATTCAAAGTCAAAAGTTGGGAGCACCGTTACGTGGAGGCCAGGGTATCATTTGGATCAGAGGGCAGAGAAGGTTTCACTCTGAACCTTGCATTAAAGGTTTTTCAAATGGCCTTTATGTAAAGAAGGAATCCAATTATTTCTGAGGTTATTCTAATTTAAAAGCCATCTAAGGACAAGTAGCTCACATCTTTTTTTTAAGTCACAAGGTTAAAATCAAAGCCAGTGTGTAGCAGAGGAGAAAAAGGACATTTCAACCATGCCAAGGGAACTTATAATGACACTGCCGTGACATTCAACACCCACAGACATATCCAGTTAACGTTCTGACTTCTAGCACAACGTTACATCTCTGTACCATTTGGCAACCATGTTATTTGGTTGCATTCATGTCGGTATCCCTCTCTCCTAAGCTCTTTTGGAGCCTTTGAACACTGCTGCCCTAGTAAGTGTACTGAACAAAGCCATAGCACTGTGGGCAAAGATTAAAGGGGCGCTTTTTTCTTTGCCGAATCTCCCTCATGCTCTCATGGTAGCCTGGTGCAGCTGGTGCAGATGAAAGTGCAAAAGGGGCTGGTTTTAAGGTGGGGGGGCTCTTTGGAACATCAAAGTCAATGCATCTCCAGTGGCTCATAATGATGGCAAAGTAGATGTCACCTGTAGTCTTGGTTCAGTTCAGCAGACTGCTTGTCAGGTTCTACAAGTACTGTTATTAAAACCGTCTACCTCATTGTGTAAAAAAGATCAGCAAATGCCCTTGTTACAATGATGTACATTTATGAGTAATGGCATTTCCTATCCAAATTCTAGTAACTGTTTTATGTGTGCATAAGTAAGACTGAATGCATGAAGGCACAAATTAGATCAGATGAATTGTTTTTCAGTATTGGTGTGGAGAGAGAGAATGTGAGAGAGAGATAGAGAGAGCAAGAGGTAGACGTGGAGATGCAGAAACATGATCAAACAGAGAGAAACTGAAAGTAACTCTGCAGGAGAAACTGGGACGAGAGTTGACAGTGAGAGACGTTAGCTGACTGGGAGCAAGATAAGGAGGAGATGGAAGGTGGCAGGCATCAAAGTGAGAGAGATGGGTGTGTGTTTAGAGGAAGCCAGAGGGCTGCACGTAGACAGTTGTCAGTCTTGGACATGGGCCAAGTCAAAGTGTACCAGTCTTACATCCTTACTCTTCCCTGTTCCCTCACCAGACTCCCTCACCTAGTGTGTGTGCGCACATGTGTGTGTGTGTGTGTGTGTGTGTGTGTGTTAGGGATGGCCACATGGGACAGATGGCATCCTGGGACACACCAATGCCACTATGCCACACTGTCCTGGTGGTTGGCCACCTGGACCAATCCCAGAAGCATACATCCCTCCCTCCATTCATCTCCCATGTCCTCAGCCCTCCATCCATCCCTCTGTTCATTCATTCATTCATTCATTCATTCATTATTCATAGCCCATGTTATGTACTCTGCAAAACATTCTGTATATGCCTTATCCCAAAACACTCGAGTAGCAACAATGATTTTACGGTTTACGGTTCTGACCTAGTGTCGAATTCATAACAGTGTCCTTGTGAGAGGGTCCATTATTGCTTATTATTACTGTTTCTACAAGATACTATGCAATCATTTATAAGTCCTCTGATAAAATTGGGATAATAGTCTGTAAATATTATGAATCTTAGCTAAAACCATTGACAACTTCATCGTTAATACTTCTTGTAATTTTCCTGCATGACCCCTGGCAGTTGGGTTAGCCCCTTGAGTCGTGGATCTGCCCAAGGTTTCTTCTTAGACTAACTAAACATAAGGGAGTTTTTCCTTGCGCCTGTTGCTCTTGGGTGCTCTTTCTGTAGCGCCACAAGACAATACTATTGTAAAAGGTGCTGTATAAATAAAACTGAACTGAATTCAATTGATAATTGAAAACATGCACCCACTCAGCTAGTCATCTGTTCCTTCACTCAAATGTCAAATGCTTATTCTCTTCTGTATTGACCCTTTTCCACTGACTGGTACCGGCTCAGCTCAGCTCAACTCCACTTGCTTTTTTTGCTTTTCCATTACTAAAATCTGGTACCTGGTACCAGATACATGGAACCATTCTTGGTACCACCTTTGTGGAGGTTCCAAGTGAGCTGAACTGATACCACAGATAGTTTAGAACTATAGCAACCAGTTTAATTGAATTGTACTTTTATGCAGTGGAAAACGAAACAAGGATGGCAGTCGAGCAGACAGATAATCTGCTTTATGTGTATCTCATCCATTATGCAAGCTCATCAAATGCTCTCTCTGTTCCCAGAAATGTTTATCTGGGCAAATGAGAGTCATGTAAGCCCCTACCCCAACCTGCTCCCAGACCACCACCCCCCCCCCCCCCCAACACACACCCACACACACTCCACACCAATCCCAAACACACCCCAACCCAACACTTCCAACTCTTACCCCACCACCATGTTTTCCAGTGGGAGCTGACCTACTTCTGGTTAAACCACCTTTTGCTCAATCCACCCGCCCTGGTCAAAAAAGCCTCTAGTGCTAGCCTAGTGTTAGCTTATATAGAGAGTAATGACCTAAGGCTTAGTTCAGCTGGCTGCCTCTTTCTATGCTTTTGGCTTGTGTGTCTTTATGTTTTGTAGCAATCTTCATTTCTTCAAGTGTTTTGAAAAAAAGGTTGTCAAAATGGGCGGAGTATCTGAACAAGTGGTACTGATTGCTGTTTGTGAAGTTGTTTAGATTTTGTGCACTGAGACACTACTGGAGTCAGTGAGCTCATTTGAAACAGTTACAAGGCTTAAAAATGAGCCCAAATGTCAGCATCTTTCTTTTGATGTATACACATGTATGCAACTGAGTCCCAACTAATTGTTTTTCAGTAGCAAATGGTGATGTGATTTGATGGTTGGTGTAAGATGGCTGGTTGGAGTGAACACAGCTGAAAGATTTTATTCTAGATTATTCCTGGCTTCAAGAAGGCCTGTCATGAACTATAGCTGCAAGGTCTTATTGTTTCTTGATCTGTCTTGTCCTTTCACTGAACGTTTCTCTCTGCTGCTCTAACTTAGGAAGATGTTTTGCCTATATCATCACTTCTTTGCTTACACACACACACACACACACACACACACATGCACACATACTCTCACATACACACCTACACACACTCACACACACACACACACACACACACACACACACACACACACACACACACACACACACACACCTCTGCCTGACTCCCTTTGGCTGTCCTTGGATTCTAGGGGGTCCATCAGTCCAAATGGGAACAAGTCATTCAGTGGGAAGGGAGGGTTGTTTGAAAATTATGCCTTGATGTACATTTACCTCTTGGTGAGTGGGAGCTCATGGAGGTCACCCCTGCTGATGTGTATCGACTGGGACTAGGGAGTAATTTGGAGGAAAATGACATTTGATTGGGCTTTCAGAACCTCTGAGTGACAAGAAGGGGTGGGGGAGTCCTCCTCGTCCACAGGCCCGACTGCAGAGGTGTCTGTGAAATCAATCTCTGTAAACACTCAGACTCAAACACTCTCTCTTTCGCTCGCTCTGCAACACCCCTGCCTGCTTGCTCGCTTGCTCAGTCTCTCACTCATTTGCTTCCTTTCTGTCACTTCTCACTCACTGTATAGACCTCCCATTTCTCACCTCTACCTGTCTGTTGCTGTTTTTGCTTTCTCTCTCTCTCTGTCTCTCTCTCTCTTTTCTTTCTCTCTCTCTCACCATCTGTAGTATCTATAAATACACAGATTTCTCACTCACTCTCACAGCTTTCTGTTTTCAACACCCCCCCCCCCCCCATGTTCTGTTTCTCATTGCCTTCCACTCACCCAGGTGTCTCAGGTCTCTTCCCTCCATCTCCCATCTTCACGCTCTTTACCTTGTTTTTCTGGTCCTCATCTTCTTCTCATTTTCTTTCTTTCTATCTATCTTTCTTTCTTTCTCTATTTGCCACACCTTCTTTATTTCACCGTTCTTCTGTTCCCACTCAGTCCTCTTTCGTGTCTCCATGTCTTTGTCTTCCCTTCATGTTTCCGTCCTTCAAATCTCTCTCTCCTTTATCTTTCCTCTATCCTGCATTTCCTTCTCCCCAGCTCCCTCTCTCCCACTCTTCATCTCCCATAGATCCCACCTCTTCCCTTCTTCCCCCCTCTTCACCTTCTTCCCCCTCCTTCGCTTCTCTCCTCACAGCGAGCCTCCCTGTTGTCTTCACTCTGCCTGAGCCCTGTACGGCACAAGTCTTTGCTAGCTGCTCGCAGCTTTAACCAGACCATCTCTCTTTCCAAGCCAAGGTTCTTGTCTGTAGCCATTACGTCACGTCACATCAGGGCTTCACTTCACAACCACAGTTGTTTTAAAAAAGGGGTCGGTCTCCCATATGGAAGCCAATTGGCCAGCATTAGACAGAAAGACCAAAATACACAAAGAAGCATCTTTCAACATGTGAAGGCTTATTTTTAGTGCTCTTGCACAGTTTTGGATCTTAGAGCCTCTGCTGCTATCTACCTCTCTCTCTCTCTTTTTCTTTCTCTCCCTCTGCCTCTCTTGCTCTCTCTATTGCGTTTTCCTGAAGCATTTTGCAAGGAGAGTGATTTGATAGAGCATTATAAAATGCCTCATGAAAAATTCATTTTCACACTTACCTGGGCAGTTTTTTTTCTTCCCCCTCCTCATTTCACTCCTCCCTTTCACTCCTTTTTATAGACTCTGATAATTAAGGGGGTCCTTTTGGAGTGTTGTGTGCGCCACTCCTGAATGCCACTGACTCATCTGCTGGTGGAAAAAGGTTAATGACAATACAGACAAAACATGAAACTGAAACAAATCTTTTTTCAATGCAGAAAGTAATTTATTTTTCCCATTCAAGCACAGTTGCACATAAAGATGGCCAGAATAATAGATGATCTCTCTCTCTCCCCCTTCCTCTGTCTGTCTCTCTTATTTTCTCTCTCTCTCTCTCTCTCTCTCTCTCTCTCTCTCTCTCTCTCACACACACACACATATACACACACACACATATACACACTCTATCTATCTCTCGCTCTGTGTGGTTCTTTACACTCAATTAATTAACATCTGGAATCATGGAATAGAGTTTGCTGAGACAAGTTAATTGCTCACAGATAAGAGATGTCTATTGTTCTGCTTAAATAACATGCTTTTTCAGAACATTGTTTCTCAGTCTTTCTTTTCCCTGTCTTGGAAATGATTTTCCGAGCTGATTCACACTTCTGCTACAAGATCAATGTGGCATGGTGTAGTGAGCAAAGGTATCATTTTCACCTGCTACTCAACACAGAATTGAAACTACCGCAATGCAGAATACAGCATGCTGTGGTCTCTGAGAAAAAGAATATATAATGTGACTTTGTATGAGATGGACCTTACTAACTTACCTGACCTGTTGGTTTTTACCCAACCAACATGCACCAGAATTCTTCTGAGATCTGTACAAAATTGCCCAAATTCCACTTGATACAGTTATGATCGAAACGGTATACTTGTCTTGTCTGGTTGCTGGTGTCATCACACCTGTCGTTGAGGAGCTCTTCCCTGCTGTGTCCAGTCTATCCCCAGCCCTATGACCTGTGACCTTGACCCCACAAATCCCTCCTCTGTCCCAATCAGCACAACATCCTCCATTCCTAACAGAAAATCTGATGGCCATGGTATCCTCAAGGCTACTTCACACTTAAATAGAGTGACTATTTGCTACATTCAACCACTGCCAGCACATGATGGCCCTGCACCAACACATACACATACACACACACACACACGCTCACACTGTTGTAGCACTAACCAAGCCGATTTGTATTGGAAAGAAATCATATTCCATGCGCAGTGCATGTGTTAGTATGTACAGATATGTTCTGTGATATATATATATATATATATATATATATATATATATATATATATATATATATATATATATATATATATATATATATATATGAAGTGAATATATAAGTGAATATTGCAATAGCAATCTATCTAAGTATCTAAGTAACATTTTTATGTATTGGTTTACCTCTGGCAATAGGCACATACAATGACTTCATGAATATTTCTCTGTATCTGTGTAAACTGAAGGAATACATACATGCAAATCACAATAGAACAGTGGCTTTTCCTAAATGGCATACTGCTATACTACTTACTGCAATACATAAGACACGAAAAGTACAACTGCAAGACTCCTGTCACGTAATTTGTGTGTGTTTGACTTGTGTGTGGTTTACTGTAAGGATGACTCTGTTATGTAAGAACAGTACAGTAGTGAAATACTCACACATTTTCTTGGTATAAAAAAAAATAGCGATGGTACACATCAGACTCTACAATCTGTATTCTGTAGTCTATGAGTAAGGCAGTATGACATTTTAAGTGTTTTGCTGTAATTTACAGTATTCTGTAAGTGCAGTATTTTTTGGAACAGAAAATACAATGTGTATATTAGTGTACCATGTTACCTTGTCCCCTGTTCCTGCCTGTTGCATGCAAAAGGTCAGTGGTTATTACATCGCTTGAGGTTCTCATATAATGTTCCACTACAAAAAGTAATTCATGTAATAAATAGACAGTACAATACAGTTAATTGGGCAAATTTGTAAATAGAGTTGAATGTAGATTGATTGAATAAATTGTAATTTATTTATTTTTGGTTTTGACTTTACTTCACATCTGCAAAACTTGCTGTAGTTGAACATATTGTTGTTGGAGGTGAACATTGTCTTGGAGAAGTATCCATGAATTTCGGTTGAAGTGGTGATTGAATGCATTTGTCCTAAAGCAGTGCAAAAGAGAACACTGTTTGGCTCCCATAGTCTATGGTTGTCGTAAAAGTGTTCAGTAGTTTGGAAAAAATAGACATTACATTGAGAGTGTGAAGTACATCTGGCTGGTTGCACGCTTAAAAAGAAAAGAAAAGAAAAGTCTTCTCACTCTGCCTAAAAGGAGAGCTTGTGCCATGTGCTCAGCTTTAAGGTGTTAGTTGTTCTTTTTGCACCTGTCCAACACTATAGAGAGTTGTACTTTTTTTGTACTGTACTTTCACAGATATTGTTATTGACTTTGAGTTTTGCGCATTTCTTGCAGGAAGGATTCCTGGTGAACAGCTATTTTTGAGATTATGATAATGTTGCTGTACCAATGTACTCCATTTTATCTCTGGATGCCCCAAAGTTTCTTTTTAGCATCTATGATCTGCTGTGGCTTCCATGAATAATTCAAACCCTGTTGGAAACCATAACTTGTAGTCAGACACAGAGAAAAATATATGGAGAACGTTTGTGTAAGCTGCCTGTGTGAGGTGAGGATTTTTTTTTCTTCCACCAAATTCACTGGATAAGGTTTCCCGCCTTTTGTGCAGGGCATACCACTGAGCCGGCATAGACTTAATTCAGTGAAATCTTTACCCAGGTAATGTAACCTGGGGCACTGTGTCAGAGGACTGAGAGATAGGAAAAAATACACACAGACACACACACACACATGCACATATTTCATCTTAAATATAATTGCCTCCAAGCGGAGCAAATTGCTTTCTATCTAAATGCAAATTCCCGTCCAGCCTTTGGCGCGGTCCAACAATGAGATTGAGCGAGGCATGTTGGTGCCATATCTCCTGCAAAGCATCGACGGCTTAATGCGAATCCCCCGATGGAGAAGGACATCAGAAATGAGCACCTTTACCATAAAACACTTAAGTGTCTTGATTTCTTTCACAGTGCTCAGTGTAGACATTACCTGAATAAACATCCTAATTGGCCTGAAGAATGTGTAACGCTGTTTGTTTAATGTGCAGTGCACAGTAGGTAAATTAGGGATCGTAGCCCACAGTTGTGTTTAACTGATTTAATGTCCAGTGTTTATCCACTTACTACAGATATCTTCATCTTATGTGACTTTACCCCTTCCATGGGTAGATTTTTGGTTCGGAAGGTAAGGAGGAAATGATAATTAATTCCAAGATTTGACCATTATGAGAACCATTTTTGGCATTATTTTGGTTATAGCAGAAGCATGGGTGTGAATAGCTTAGAATTATTAATAACAATAGCAATAACACAGTTTGAGCAGGAGCTGTGAGATCTGTGGCTGAGGAACTGACTGCTGCTGCACTTGGCACCCTTACTTACATACGCATGAAACAAGTGTGGTGACATTTACGTGTCCATATTCGCTGAAAGAGAATGCGCCATGGTGCATGTTACAATATGCTGTAAGCAATTATTGTAATGGTAATGAATTTTTTGTGTGGTTGTATGGGCCATAAATTCATGCTAAAATGGCTGCCACTCAATCAGTCTTTGAACAAAACCTGTTTAAGACTGTTTGGGCCAAAAGGCATAAAGCCACTCAAAATGTATATTGATCCTGATGTTTCCTTGTTTCTTAGAGGCATAAAGTGAATGAGATTCAGTGTGCCATTTCAATCGATTTGATTGTCCGACAGGGCAAATGCAAATAAGATTGAATTTCTACAGTTATGTAAATATCTGTAAAGTGATTACTGGGCTAGCATACATTGAGAAAGTGATAATAATAATAATAATAATAATAATAATCATCATCATCATCATCATCCTCATCATCCTCATCATCATAACCACCATTATCATCATCATACATTGGTATAATTTTGCTTTTTTTAGACACAAAGATGACAGTTACAGATAAAAGGGACATCCAAATAACAACATTACATTGGGGAAAGCATACAGGTCCATTAGGCAAGAAGGTCAGTGAGGCAGTGAGTGGATAAAGAGGATTTCAGGGGTTGTAGGGTTTGGGGAGGTCGTCAACAGCATTAGTCGGGATTGAAGAGATGGGTTTTGAGGGACTGTTTATAAGGCGATAGGGTCTGTGACTTTCTGATATGGATGGGAAGGTCATTCCACAGGTAGATCATAACTGCTGCCAAGGCCCTGTCAAAATCAGTCCATAGCTTGGTCCTGGTTGTTGTGAGGAGGTTTGCATCAATGGACCTGACGTGGTAGGTAAGGCTGGAATGATTAAGGAGGTCGGAGAGTTATGGAGAGGCCAGGTTGTTGAGGACTTGTGTGGTGAGGACTGTTTTGAAAGTGATTCTGAATTCAACTGGGAGCCAGTGAAGGTTATTAAGATCTGGGGTGATGTGGTTGCATAGGCAGTTGGAGGTGAACAGGCAGACAGCAGATTTTTGAATATATTGTAGCATAGTGAGGGTTTTGGGTATATTTAAGGAATTGTCTGGTTTGGCTTGTGTAACCCTAACAGCAACTGTAAGACACCCAGGAGAGTGTGGGCGTATGGGTGTGATAGGGGCCTGTTCTGTTAAGGGTGAGGTTTGTGATACTACAATAAATCAGTACACATCTCATGAAATTTGGCAAATTACCACTCATAGTCTTCGGGCTCTCTGTTCTGTATCAACACTCCTAGAAATGTACACAGCTTTTGCACTGCAAATAGGAAGCAGCAGGTCAAACGACAGTTACACGTCATACACATGTCCAATACAAATGTCCAGCCAATCAGCATACTGCCTTAGGGCCACAGAAGGTGGTGTTGTCAGACTGGGCACTGTACTTGAATAATCAACAACCTTTTGCCAGAATTGCATGCTAAACCTTCAAATCCAGCTTCGTTTGAGCCTAATACAGAAAGGACTTGCCACAGGGCATGCAGCTTGGCATGGGAGGCACTACACACTGAATCAACCTTTTACTGTATGTGGCAAGTTCACATGATCCCCATTCGATCTGATATTGCAAAGCTGGGTGATTGGTATGCCAGTGGAACTGTTTGCTCGGCATCTCCACCAGCTTGTGATCTGGAGAGGTGCCGGTAATTACTCTCATTATTTTTGGCTAGCGGGAGGGGATGCACAGCTAAAGCACCATAATTAAAAGTTTCTGTTAGGAAAACAACAGCCCCCACTCGCACTCGCACTCGTACTCGCACTGTGCACTCTCAACACACACACATTCACACTCAATGCATGTACAAACACTTGGATAGACACACACACACACATACACTCACACGTGCTTGTACACATTCTCATGTGTGCTCAGGACACACACACATACAGTCAAACACTCAAGCGTGCTTGTACACACACACAGGCTCACAAACACACCGCCCCTTGTGCACTTTGCTGTGTGTAGAGCTCAGATGCTTAGTACTGGCAGACAACTACTCCATCAGATAATGATGCTATCATCCAATAGTCCCCATCAGTCAATTATCAGCAGTGTGGAGAGGAGTTGCGAAACTAATTACACTCCTGCCTAATCTCAAACATCATTGAGGCCATGATCACATCACCGTTTCATGGCAGAGAGACATGGAGAGGAGAAACTGTTCCCTAGTGGGTATAGTTTACAGGGAGCCTATAGTTCACTTTTGGGAGGATTTTTTGGGAGAGGAGGGATCATGGTACCAAGGTGCAGGACAGAACAGGGGCAAACTAGGCAGGTGAGTGAAGTTGAGAGCAGACTATCGTTTTGTAGAATCACAAATCGAGTAGAACTGAGAACCGAATGTTTCAATTCACTGGAATCGTATCCCTCTGACATAATTGATTCCTCTTGCCGATGCCGGCATGTTTTTCAGACCATGGTCAGTGGGTCTTTCTGAATACCACATTGAAGTGGATAACACAGTTCTAGATGGTTTCCCTCATTATAGAAGGCTGCCATGTGGCGATGGTGGTGGCGGTCTATGCAGTCTATTTACCATGGTCACCTTGGTAGTAGGCCCAATAGACTACATTATAGGCCTATGTATACTGAAAATCTGCCAAAAACCTTCTAAAGAGTAAGGAATTGATAAGAATATTGATAAGAGAATTGGACCGATAAGCAGAATCGACAATGACATTGATATTGATAAAATCCTATCAATTCCCACCCCTAGAGCAGTCACATACACTATTCACTATTTTAACACAATGATTCGAGTAAAGTAACATGAAACAGTTCACAACTTGAGAATGAGTTGAACCACAGTAATGAGTACACCCACAACCCGACTGTAAAATCTATTTCTGCTCGTGTTTTTTTTTCCCCTAGAAATGTTTGAACACTGAACAGTATTGTAATTTGTTCTCAGATGTTTAAATGTTTGGAGGCAGAGAAAGTTTCTTGTTTGGCTCTGGATTGTAGCCCTTTGAACTCTGAAGTAATCGAATTTAGCAACCTGCCACATTGCATATTCAGATATGTCACAGTACTTTATGTTTTTCATTTCTGATGTTGTACAAAGACTATTAGAAGGATCACCCCTGACCTGTTTTTGTTTTTAAGTGGTTATGCTTGCTTTGTTTTCCAGGTATCACTAATGAGATTTTAAATGAACTCTAAGCGAGGTGCATTCATTTTAATGTCAAATGCCTGATAGGGAGAAAGAATTGATTTTCTTGTTGAGGTCTATGAGAACCTTGGGTTGAGAGAATGTTTTTGTTTTCTTGCTCTGCTGAGACAGATAAACACATGCACACACAGCCAAAAACACACACACATGCACACACCCACAGAGACACACGCACGCACACACACACAAGCTCTCAAATGCAGCACACGCTAGTCTTATGGGACTGATATGAGTTGTCTTGTGTATTATCCTTCATCCTTGATCTCATGAAGGTATGTGCTATTCTTTCACTGTCTTAGGATCCCAGTGAGATATGATATGATATGATATGATATGATATGATATGATATGATATGATATGATATAATAAGATATGATATGATATGATATGATATGATATGATATGATATGATATGATGTTATATTATATTGTAAACCTGAGGGTACACTTTATGACACTGCTAAGGCCTGAGTGAATGTCAGAAGCATCCTAAATAGAAGGTCATAAACAGTCTGATAAACAGTGTTTTAAAAAGCCAATTCTCAACCAGCTTCCAGAGCAGGCGGAGAGTATACAAGATGTCTGTTCAATCAATAATTCAGTGCATGTAGGTTAAATTTTTATCTAAAGCAGAAGGTATTCACACTTGCACACTTGAACTACTCAGCGCTATGACACCATGCAATGACACCATGCAATGACACCATGCAATGACACCATGCAATGACCAAGATCTTACCTGGTCACCTTGCACTGAATTAGACTTTAATAGCCTGGAGTAAATCAACCCATAACCCTGTCGCTTGAGGTTGGCGAGTTGGTAGGAAGAAGAACAAGAATATTTTGTAAAACATAGACAGAATTTGTGAACCGGCAAAAACTAAAATTGAGTTTGCTTGGCCTTTTCAGTTAGCATTAGCTGCTATTTCACTCCTCCTTCTATGTACCGAATTTTCTTATTGCTTTTCCTATCAGCAGCATTTGTAGAGCTTGAACAGCAGGGCTATTGATTTCCCTTTAAGTGCTCCATAGAGCATTGGTTCTCAAACTGGGGTCTGTGGGCCCCCAGGGGTCTGCAGCATGTTCCCAGGAGGTCCTTGAAAAAGTTTGCTACAAGTATAAACTTCTTATGGGGAGAGAAATACTAGAGATCGGTATAGAGACCAATTACATTGTGCACATTACTCCCACCAGCAACATTAGTAATGTAGTAGTTGCCTACATGATACACTACATCAAAACATTTTTCTTAGGTATTCACATTAACTGTAAGCAAAATTAATATTAGTTTTTATTAGTTATGTGTTAAAAAAATAAATCTGTTTAAAACTGTTGCCAGATGCAATAATGTGGCTATTTAAAACTGTTGTGGTATTAGCAATATATATATATATATATATATATATATATATATATATATATATTGCTTTATGTATATATATATATATATTGCTATATATATATATATATATAGAATAAGAGTTCTGAAAGAACAAATGGATAAAATCACACTCTGCCTCTCATTGGCTAAATATATTTTTGTGATGTAGACAGGCTCATTGGTATGGAAGTGTAGTTGTTTTTCTCTCGTGCAGTGGTTGTTCATTTGCTTTGGATGGCAAGGCAGCTGTGAGACCTCTAAAGGTTACTCTGTGTTTGTGTGTGTGTGTGTGTGTGTGTGTGTGTGTGCAGGGTGTTTGTGTGCGGGGTGTTTGTGTGGGGTGTGTGTGTGTGTGTGTGTAAAGGAGCAGGTAGCAGTGGGCTGGATGAGAGGCAGTACCAGGGGAGCAAAGCTGTCAGTCCACCTTGACAGGCTCCCCTGAGACACCTGCCTGCATACCAAATCAGTTTCACACACACATGCTCACTCACTTACTCACACACCTATACACACCTACATACACATACTACATACATCACACACATACACACACACAAAGAGTGACATGCTATGTGATGTGAGAAATGTCAGAGAGTCTGACTGAATTGTCAGGTCGCCGAGGACTAGAGAGAAAGAGATTGTAGCACATGCTCTATTCTGGTTTTGATTCGCAATACGTCTGCTGTGTACAGTAATCTTGAAATTATATTCCATTTTCAAACACCACATTAGATAGACATCGTGAAAATTTTAAAAAGAAAATTGCACAGGGTATAGCACTCTGATTCAGCTTGTGGAAGCAGGAGGGACTTCTCTATCTGCGGACCTGACTTCTAAATTCACTCAGCATGGAATGCAATCACTTGGGAAGATTCCCAGATTCCCAGGTAGATTTCCCAGATTCCCAGGTAGATTTCCAGATATGAAGAGGGGCTAGGGATCCTCTGGTGATTTGTACTTTCTTTTCAAAAACAAAAATACTCATTGACATCCATATATCTTATATAATTATACTCTTCAACGACTTAAGTGACATTGGAGATGTGATTATAATAGATTATAATAAATTATAATAGGTTATAATTAGCAGGATTTTGAGACATATAATTGTCAGCTATGGTCTGAATAGTGCATCATATGCAAGTATAAGTTGCATACCATTAGGGAATGGATCCAAGTCCATCACACTACCACTTTCTTTGCTTAATTTAGGAATAAACCAGACTCTTCCAAATCATCTCCCAAATGTGATTTTTCCAGTTAGCGTTGGAGCTGTTTCATTCTCTGGAGCTGCAGAAGGACAGTTCTGTGCTTACAATGAAGACCATTGCATTACATAGTTCTACTCTACTGGATTAGGGCCCTATGCTGATACCTACATGTGGAAACTCCTGGACCCCTAAATTTAGAAGTTTCCTCTGTATTTACCATTATTTGGTGATATGACTCTTGAACTGAGACTTTAGTCAGTGTCCACTCACTCATTACTTTTTCACAATAGCACACAGAAAGGGTGGTGTCCACTCACTCATTACTTTTTCACAATAGCACACAGAAAGGGTGAAACAGAAAGGGTGGTGTGGAGAGACGGAGAATGATAGAGATGAAAGCACCATACGGAGAGAGAGAGAGAGAGAGAGAGAGAGAGAGAGTAAATAAAAGCAAGTGAGGGAGAGATAAAGAGTGACAGGGAGAGAGAGGAGTTAGAGAATAAAAATTGAGTATGTATGTGTGTGTGTGTGTGTGTGTCGGTGAAAATATCAACCCCATGCAGGCAGCATCCTGCGGAAGCTGAATAACCCCCCATCCCCCAGCCACCTGTAGATGAATGACAGGAAAGCGTCGACTGCTTATCACCCTGCCGAGGTTCAGTGTATTTACACAGACAGAGTGTATTTATATAGACCCCGCTGGCCGCAAATCACCCTGGATGCTGCTGATCTCGCTGCCAGAGACAAGCTGAGCAGGGGCAGAGGGGAAGTGCAGTGGGTCAGGCAGGGGTTGGACTGGGGGATTTGCGTCCTTGAGCGTGACGAATGATGGAGACGTGCCGCCCGGAATCCCTGAGCTGACACCAGTCACTCAACACACGGGTGCCATGACGATGGCCCCTCCCGTGTTTTCTCAGGCTTGGAGGAGAAGAGACAGGCCCCTTTCAAAATTATGGCACAGACTGACAGACATGGTTAGCCTCTGGAGTGAGTGGTTCATTTGGAAAGGCTAGCTTCAGCCCCTACAGAAAAAGACAGTATCTTTGGGAATGGTAAAGTGGGCATCAACATCAAGGCATCCTGTTATTCACTATGAATACATTTTTTATGTAACTGAATTTATTGATAATTGATAGGACATCCTAATACAGGTTATAGGTTAATACAAATAAGTTTATCCTGATATTCAGAAATTTGCATACCCCCCCCCCCCCCCCCAATCACACCACACACAGACATGCACGCACACAATATACCCCCCAACACACACATACACACACAGCGTAGTCATTGACAGCTTTGCAGATAATAATTAAGCTCATAACAATTTTCTCTCTACAGTCATCTTACTACTACAGCTACTATTAGAACTTACCCCATAATATACCAAAATGTGAGTCTCAAGCATTGCCTGTCTGGGCTGTATCAGCAGTGTACTCTGCTGTGATTGTAACTTACACACCGTGTCAGGGGCAATTGTGGCAGTGCCGCTCTTTATTCCTTCGCTTGTTTCGCCCGACACGCTTCGCTGGAGTGCCCTGTACAAATAGCATATAACACCGGCTGTGCCGAAACACTGTAATTATTTTGGTTCGTGGTTCAGCAGGTACAGTGTGATGTTAGCAATACCAAACTGATGGGTTGAATTTGAATGTCACTGAAATGTCTGTCTTCTTGAAAAGAGTGTTATCTACTTGTGTTAAAGTAGCCAGTAGTGATTAAATGCTAATAATAATTGTCTGGTATATATATGATATATGCTATGCTATATATCTTCACATTTCCCATTACTACTATGATACCAGCAATAAAATAATTTAACTAACATCTTGCTTTCCTTACTCTCTCTCTCTCTAACTTGCCCTTTTTCACTCCGTCCCCTGTCCTGTGCCCTATTTCCACTTGTCTCATTCTCCTGTGTCTCTCTTTCAACTTTCTTCTCTCTCTCTCGCTCTCTCTATCACCTATCTCTGCCTTATTTCTGTGTTACCGTTGTTGTTCTATCTTTTCCCCCTTTTGTCTTCCATCCCTCTCTCCCCCTCCCTCTTCTCTTTTTCTCTCTCCCTCTCAACTTCCTTTTTATTCCTCCCTCCCTCTGTCTCTCTCCCTCTCTCCCCCCTCTCTCTTTCTCCCTCTCTCGCTCCATCTCTCTTCATGTCTCAAGGGAGCTGCTGCTGACTCTGGCCCTGGGCCAGGTGCTCTCTCTGCTCATCTGTGGGATCGGCCTGACCAGCAAGTACCTGGCTGATGACTACCGTGCTAATACACCTGTGTTCCAGAGCTTTCTCAACTACATCCTCCTGTTCCTGGTCTACACCACCACTCTGGCTGTTAGACAAGGTACTGAGATGGCTATGAACCAAAAAAATGAACAAAACAAAACACTTGAACTTTCCCATCTGGGATCAGAACTGAGGGCCTCATTGACCACAAAAGGTTTAATCACTTTAATGGGTGTGCATTATGCCTGACAAGTTAAGAGCAGTGTGTGGCATTAACTTCCAT
Source organism: Tenualosa thibaudeaui (assembly GCA_027481765.1). NCBI lineage: Eukaryota > Metazoa > Chordata > Actinopteri > Clupeiformes > Clupeidae > Tenualosa > Tenualosa thibaudeaui. Next base: position 5,028,298 of record JAIFZK010000001.1, on the reverse strand, counting down.
AGCTAATTTTGCTATTTGCAGCCCCAGCAGGGAGTGCCAATGTTGATAGTCCAGGTGCTCAGCAGGGTAGCGTGCCCTTCATCCCAGTCTTAGAGTGCATGAATTCAGAGACAAACCTCAGCAAGGCAGTCGGTCCTGGATTGTAAAGCATGGCTCCTCTAGCTCATTGCACATGGTGCAGGGTGTAGGGTGATAAAGCACATAGCGTGGCTTTGTTGGAGCCATATAATACTCAGACAGTCAAAAGAGTAGCATAGAAAGAAAGGGATCTATTTAGTTTAGCTATCAAGCTCAAATGCATCAAGAATTTATAAATGGTTTCCCCAGCAGACTGTGTTATCTTTTTCCTAACAACTGCAAGGCTGCTACATTTATAAAAAAAACATGTAAATTTGTGGGATTGAAGATGCCATCCTTGCAACATGGATGTCACTGAGAACACTGCCTTAGGCCCTGTCCTGAATCATTCATAGCTCCCTTGTGCACTGTTCAGGGCATGACTTCTTCATAGGGGAGACTCGTTTTGCATTTTGGTCTTTTTTTCAATTATTTTTTCTTTTTGTCAGGTTGCAAAAAAAGCAGTATAAGTGACATCTTTCATTTTATTTAGTCTGCGTACTCACTTTACATGTCAAAATCAAGCCCATATGCCTTGGAGATTGCTTCTTGTTAGCTATGCTTGCCAATTGCAACCAATAGTAATGCAAGTCTCCAATTAAACACCCCTAGTATTTGACAAATAACAAATCAGAAGGGTTGAGAACACTGATGGCATTTGAAACTGGACTATACCAATATAATATGAGCATGTATCACTGAGCTATTTTGTTTGACTTTTTGTCTGTTGTTGCCTTTTTAGACTGGCTTTTAATTCCTCTAAATAGAAGACACTGACTGAACAGATTATGGAATTGGAATTTCTTGCCTAGTGACAGAGAGGTTGCCTTTAAAAGCCTCTTTCTTTTTTGGTGTGATTTGTGATTCAGCATCTGTTTTAAAGGTATGCTTGCTGCCAAGAACTGTTCCCTTCACAACAAAAGGTCTGGACAAGCAGAAGTCACTCATATGTGAACCTCAAGGATTTTTTTTGTAAAATATGGAAGGAAACACGTAAAGCATCAAAAGCATTGGACTCTCTTCACTTTTGTTATTTATTTTGTCATTCATTTTTGTTATTTTTGTTATTTATTTTGTTGTGAGTTTATTGTGAATTTTGTCACTTTTGCTGTCACTGAATTCACTGAATTTCTTCTGGTTTTAAGAGTTTTAGATTTATTTTGCATTTATGATGGAGAGTAATTTTGAAGGATTTGTGGGTTATTTGTATTTGGAGTATTTGACATGCTCTGAGGTTTTCTCCCTTTGAGTTAATATCATCATGAGGATGTCAAAGAGAACAGAAAGCCTCTGATTCTAATTCTCTGGTAGAGTGTTTTGTTTGAGACTAGAACACTTATTTATGCCTCCCGAAAGGCTTCATCTCTCCCAGGCTTGGGCCAAGGTTCTCAATAAGAATGGATTATGCACTTACAAATGTTCCTTTGCGATTGGTCCTACAAATGTTCTTTTGGCTTTCCGGAACATGCTCAGAGTCACCAAAAGTGCTGAAGAGTAATGGCATTAGTATCACCTCAGAGCTGATTCTGCCTGCCTATACACGTTGCTCTTTGCATACAAGATTTCTTTTTTTAATTCCAGCAGCAAGAATCAGTCATTAGGAAGCCAACAGGCTCTGCAAAGTATTTGTGTTCATATCAAACAAAATTTTACAGTTTTACAGTTTGCCCATGTGTGAGTGCCAGTTCTGCGAAACAATCTCGAATCTAATTTCCTCCCTGTTGCCTCGTGCTTCCAGGTAGCCAGGAATAGAACAAACAAGCAGAAGTCTAGAATTCTAATGCAAAAAGAACATGGTTTATTATTAGGAATCTCAGGGAATCATTCAAACCATTGCCTGGTTTCATAACTAACACCTTCTACAGTTTTTGTCAGAACTCTTGGTAAACATAAATCACTAAAACACTGATGGGTGTTTTTTAAAGTGCACTGAGGGAGGATTACACAGAGACTATAACTTTTCGCTCTCTCATATAGGACCTCCTTCTAAAGACCCTAAGCAGTGGCTAGTTAAATTAGTTTCTTAACAAGTAATTGATACCATACCACAGAGATACACAGCATACACCTGAGATTTGAGAGCATACACCTGTGTTTTTGTTTTCCTCAATTAGACGCAAGGGTTTTTCAGATTTCAGGGATTCTAATCTTCATTTCCATGTTTATGAAAAACAAATATTGCTTACTCTGGTAGCACTGGTAGCAGCTCACCATTCTGTCAGTGCTTTGTCATGGCTTGGTAAGCCTTGAAGAAAACTCTTTCATTCCCTGATGCGTTTGACTGAGGAGCAACTGAAGCACACTGACTGAGCGTAAAAGCAGTGTTTCCTAATTAGATGCAGAGTCCAACACTTGCCTGCCCTCCTTCCGACGTGTGAACTTGGGATGGCACCAACCAGCTGCAGAAAAGCCCATTATTTCCAAGTCAAGCTGTTCTCGCCGAGAGAAAGGCACAGCTGTGGCGCTCTGAAACCGCTGTCGTTGCGCTAAATTGCTCCTCTTCTTTTGTGCTCCCGTAGTGTCTGGCCATCGTTATTGTGCCCATCGAGAAAGAGGGACACATTGCAAATTAATGGCGGGTGGCACTCTCTATTAGGTGGTGGATGGAGGCAGAGGCAGTGGCTGGCCAGCAGCAGCTGCCCATCAGGTGCTTTGCCTGTGGGGTTCACAATCAACAGCTGAGGTCCCCATCACCCCCACTACCCCCCACCCCACGGACTTCCTCCCATGGTAAAAGCAACCAGGTCAAATCAGCCCAGCACAATGTTTTTTCCAACTGTGAAATACATCTAGGTGTGCAAAAGTTTCTAGCACTGTTCTCTTCCTTTCTCTTTCTTTTTTTCTCTCTCTCTCTCTTTATGAAGTGGCTTTTGCAGTACTCAACTTCTGTTTGTCCAGAAAAGACTCTTTCATCCTCCGAAATGTGAACATTCTCTCGCTCTTTCCCCTCCTGCTCTCTGGCCTTCTCTCCCCCTGTGTTTTTTGTTAGACCCCGCCGCACACCCCATGCCATGGCACACAGTATTCCATTTTGGCAGGGCGGATGAAGGGAAGAAAGAAACGAAAGAGCAACAAGATAGAATGAGTAAATGGACTGCATTTATATAGCACTTCTCTACTCCTACGAGCACTCAAAGTGCTTTACAGAGTATGCCTCACATTCACAAATTCACACACATGCATTCACACACCGATGCCAACCTGCTACTGGAAGCAATTTGGGGTTCAGCATCTTGCTCAAGGACACTTCGATGGGGTCAGGCAGAGTGGGGCTCACAGCACCTCTACCACCTGTGCCACCACCGCCCGAATGAGAGAGAAAAAGAGAAAGAAAGAGCAAAATGTAAGAGAATGATTGCAGTTAGGGGAGTGAGCCTTCCGGTGTTTCCAACTCTTTCAGGACCTCCTGCTTCCATCCTGAGTGGTGTGTGGCATTCATCTTTTTCTCCTCTCTATACCACTCCATTATTGTACACAATACTTGCCCATGCATTGATTTCATTGCAAGAAGAGAGCAGTCCACGTGCTGGCTTCCTGTTGTAACATGTCTAGTCAGTTCTTAATTGCAGCAGGTTAAATTCAGCAGATTCAATTACAGCAATGGGAACATCCCAGTCTGAAGTCATCAACTGTGATACGTCATGTTATTAAACGGTTCTGATTAGCGGAATTATAATTCTCTCTGCAGCCGTAGTAGTGACTTCCAGCTTGTAACGCACTAAAGCGCCCTGATATCCCAGCTTGAGAGCCTTGTTAACATCACCGAGACTCTACCGAGCCCTGCTGCGGAGTCAGACGGGCGACTTAGCGAGAAACGTCTCACCTGCTTCCGTGAGCATATTAACTCATCTCTTTGACAGCTCGGGTGCAGGCCTCGATGTAGTGGGTGCGTGGTGGAATCAATGAGGAGGTATAGTTGATTGGTGTCAAAACATCTCCCCATCTGGCATATCCCTCCCGCACCTCCTGCTAAAAAAAAGGATGACACGGGAGCATCTGGCACCTCCGTGGCTCCGCTATTGTTTGCGGAATCGGTAGACAAATGGCAGCGGCTGCCAGGCATTTTCTCACCAGTAACATTCTTTCCTCTCTCCTCCCCTATTTGTGAGAGCAGAGGCAAGAACTATGAGGCCAAATGGAGATCGTCCAAGAGAAATGAGCAAACGGTGATAACGACAATAATCGTAGCCGAGCCGAACGCAGTTGCTGCGGGGAGATGTTTCAGAAAAGTGGGAGAAATATGTCGGTGCATGTGCATGAGTGTTTGTGTGTCTGCAAGAGGGAAAGAGAGGGAATCTGTGTTTGTGCAGAGCATCCTCCAGCACACACATTGCTGTAGATATTCCCAGCGAGGACTAGGTAGAAACACTCACAGAACATTCCCCAAGGACATTGGTAGACAGAGCTTTGCATGAAAACATTCCAGAGTATTAATGGTTAGCTAACCACTCAGCATACGTCAAAAGAACAAACCATTTCATTTCATAGACACCCACTGCCAGACACTGACCAAGTTGCTTTTAATTACTTTTGTCCACACACACGGCCAACTCTCCAGACAACGTTTCCCATTAGATGTAAGTTGCTCATGCAGTCGTTTGCTTGAAGTGTTGCTCGCCATATTGATTTCTTCTCGACTCTCATCTTCAGAGAGAGTAATTCTTCAGATGCTACAGAGCTATGAGGCATCGTTGTGCCCTCCTTCACATGAAAATCTTGAACTTAGAAATCTCCACTAAATTAGAACAAAGCCTACATGTGATGTAAAATTGCACAAAGCAATTGTAATTCAATTGTTGCCATAAAGGGCTCCATTTAGCCATTTAACCATTTAGCAACTATAATTGAATTACAATTGTCTACTTCCATACCCAGCCTAAATATAAGGTTTTAATTGAGCTTGTAAAATTGTGCTTGCACTTATTTTTGAGAAATTAAAGTTAAGCATATTCTATTTTAACATCAGAGAACAAGGTACAATACTTCATTCATCCATCGTATGTTTCCTTTAACGAATCCTTGCTTAATTTTATACTCCTCCTTCAGGCTCTGGATGACTGGGCATAATTTCAGAGATTCCTCCCTCCGCTCATATTACCCTCTTCCAAACACACACACACACACACACACACACACACACACACACACACACACACACACACACACACAGACATACAAATAATTTTTTTTTGGTTTCTCTCACCCTGTAAAAAGTAAGGCATTCTGAAGAAAATGACCCGCAAGCAGCATTTTCCAACACGATTAAGAATTGAGTTCTTGATCTCAAGTTAAAGTCTTAGAGGCTCGAGGCTGGTGATGCAAGGCAATAGAAATGGCTCAGAGTCTTAAATGTTTCAGTTTTTGCAAAAGCAATAGCCTATGTGAGTTGAGTTGTGCCAAGTTGATAGGTACATTTATAATTTCCAGTGTGCTGGTACTACTATTATTTGTTGTTGACACTTGGTTTTGTTTTGAACTGTGTGACTGAACCTGCTCTCTTTTATCATGCTTTTTATCAGTCTTATTGCTGCCCTCCCAGACTCTCACTGAACTGACAAGTGGAGCGAACAAACGTTTGAGAGAGACTGGAGCTTAAGGTCCCGTCCACATGACAACGTTCCCGTTTTTTTTTTTTTTTTTTTGTGGGTAGTCCACACAACAACGAAACACTGAGTGAAAACGATGTAATACATATTCCACATCTATATGTGGCGCTTTAAACAGATACAGCCACTGGACACACCAACACCAGGGAGCGCATGCACGTAGAGCAGAAACACAACTCCGTTGTCCTCCATTGTTGTTTTTACCGCTTGTTGTGTGCCAGGGTCTTCACTGCTCTTCTGGTCACGTGACGGTGACAGATTGGCAATGTCATCGTTTTCAAAAAGCTGCGTTTTGCATGTCCACACAGCCATGAAACGACTGCGTGTGTGTGTGTGTGTGTGTGTGTGTGTGTGTGTGTGTGTGTGTGTGTGTGTGTGTGTGTGTGTGTGTGTGTGTGTGTGTGTGTGTGTGTGTGTGTGTGTGTGTGTGTGTGTGTGTGTGTGTGTGTGTGTGTGTGTGTGTGTGTGTGTGTGTGTGTGTGTGTGTGAGGATGATGGTAGCGTAGCGGTTAAGGAACCTGGCTAGCGTGCAAGTAGCCTGAAAAGTTGTGAGTTTGAATCCCAGCTGCTGCCCCTGAGCAAGGCACTTAACCCTCTAGGGGAGCCCTGACCAATTGATATTTGACAAATATAAGTCGCTTTGGATAAAAGCGTCTGTTAAATGCATAAATGTAAATGTTGATGTGTATGTCACTGAACTGAGCAAACATTTGAGCCTGGAGCTTTAATGACCTGTGTATGTGTACTGCATTTACATTTATGCATTCAGCAGCTCAAGGGCACAACAGTGGCAGGTGGGATTTGAACCCACAACTTTTAAGACTTGCACACCAGGTTCCTTACCCACTACACTACCACCACCCCATACTGACAAGAGAAGTGAACAAATGTTTGAGCCTGGAGCTTTAGTTACCTGTATGTGTGTGTGTGTCACTGAACTGACAAGAGAGGCATACAAATGTGTGAACAAAAGTGGTTGCAAGGTGTTTATGGTGGTATTTGTGTGAGTGTATGTGTGTGAGACAGAGAATGTGCATGCAGGAATTGAACTGCAGAGAGGTGGAACCACTTTTTTTTTCCTGTGTAGGAGATTTGACAAGAGCTTGTCACAGCCCAGTAGTTCTCATTATCCCAACCCTCATCTTCCTCCAGGAAGCCATGAGCGCCGGCTAAGGTCAGTGTCTTTGTCCTCAGCTGCCTGTGATTACCTCTGAGAGCTTTCTCATTGCCTCTTGCCAACGAGTCCTGCACCAAGCCAAAGCTTGTGGCTTTATGGGATGCACCTGGTGCAGGTACAACTAGTTTGGACCAGCCTGCGGGGAGCTACTCTGATGCTAGGAGCAAGCAAAACCACATATGCAGCTTCGCACTGCTGCTGTTGCTGTTTTTGGTCCACCTGCGGATGCAAAATCAATAATGTATCCTGGATTTTTGTCACCTTTTTTAGCAACTGCTTTTCTCTCTCTCTCTGTGTGTGTGTGTGTGTGTGTGTGTGTACGTGTGTGTGTGTGTGTGCGTGTGCGTGCGTGCGTGTGTCTGTGTGTGTGTGTGCCATCATTTTCAAACCATCAATAAAATCAATAATGCCATCAAACCCATGTTAACAGATCCCAGAAGGCATGATGACTAATATTTACTTTTTAAAAATTGCATCAGCTCAGGGAGACTCTTTTGTACACACAGCACAATGCTGTGAAATACATGCACCTCATTCAGCCTTGCTATGTCTTCAGTCCTGAACTGCACTGTCAGTATTATAAAAGAAAGATTTTCTTTCTTTCTTTCTTTCTTTCTTTCTTTCATTCTTTCTTTCTATATTGATTTATTTCCAACCCTGGAACACATTCATTGATTGCCCACATTTTCCTTTCTCTCCAGAGGGCCACTTCCTAACAGGGATAATGGCCTCCCAACTAATGTCCCACACTCCCTGCCCAGCCTCTCTCCTCTCCTCCTCTCTCCTCTTCTCTCCTCTCCTGCTCCGCGCCGGCTTCCTCGTATGTACCTGTCAGCTGGGCATAATCCGGTTCATCATTTATTAATTACACCCCCACTCGCCTCCTTTTTATCGGCTGTGTCTTTCCAGAACTCCCTCCAGAGCCCCCCACCCCCTACCCCCACCTTTTTTTCCCCTTTCCTGCGCCTTTTGTTTGTGACTGATGGCATGCCAAGGGAAGGAGGGGATGCTGTACCTTGCAGACCAAAGTAGTTGAGATATGATTATTTATCACTCAGTCCCCCTAAACCACCCATGTTTCCTCTGCTGAAAAGGCTCCTCTACACTCTGCTGAGCTTGCCTGGCTCGGTGGGTACCAGTGGGATGGCGGGGATGAATGTGTGAATTACAGTCATGCCTCTCAGGAGCGGAGAGGTGCCTGAAGCATCTTGCTGTAAATCGAGCTGTTGAGTCTAAATTTGGCCCCCATCTCTCCATGCTAATTGTTATGTTAGCGATGCAGTGCTGGATAGATTGCTTATTGTCATTACGCCCACAGAGGAGTCGGGATCTGTGGTGTTTGCCTTTTGTTTATGAATATTCTGGGTCTTTCAGGTCTTTGCCACTGGCCATAGATTATGATTTTGATATATATCTTTGGGCCTCTCATATGAAAAAGAGTCATATAAATAACTAATCAACGTATATCATTATTACCTTGTACTCATCACCTACCTTGCATGTTGAAGGGCAATTTGGCAGCTGAATATGAGAGTGATGGAAGATATGGGTGGTGGTAGTGCAGCAGTTAAGGACCCTGGGTAGCATTTTAATACCTTGAAAATTGTGCCCTTGAGCAAGGCAAGTCACCAGAAGTTGACCCTGAAGCAATGAACAAATGTAAGTGTTTGCGATGGTAGCGTAGTGGTTAAGGAACCTGGTTTGCATGCAAGTAGCCTGAAAAGTTGTGGGTTCGTATCCCTGCTGCCACCGTTGTGCCCTTGAGCAAGGCACTTAATCCTAAATTGCTCTAGGGGAGATTGGCCCTGAACAATTGATAGTTGACAAAACAAAATGTAAGTTGCTTTGGATAAAAGCGTCTGCTAAATGCATAAATGTAAGTGTTTAGCTATGCTAAATGCAGAGAATGATTTTTTTTTTTGCAGGTGATTTATCATGTTGCTATGGTTCATGGTATGGTTCATGATGTGGTCCCCTCTGTTTACAGATTTTTCCCACATATGTTAAAGACAGTGGCAGTACATACAGTATGCAGTGTAGTGGTAGTACATACAGTATGCAGTGTAGAGGCAGTACATACAGTATGCAGTGTAGTGGCAGTGCATACAGTATGCAGTGTAGTGGCAGTACATACAGTATGCAGTGTAGTGGCAGTGCATACAGTATGCAGTGTAGTGGCAGTACATACAGTATGCAGTGTAGAGGCAGTACATACAGTATGCAGTGTAGAGGCAGTACATACAGTATGCAGTGTAGAGGCAGTACATACAGTATGCAGTGTAGAGGCAGTACATACAGTATGCAGTGTAGAGGCAGTACATACAGTATGCAGTGTAGTTTCAGTATAGTTTGCAGTATATATATATATATATTTTTTAATTTATTTCCTGATGTATTTCCTGATTATATATGGCCAATTCCATGGAATATGAATTGTTTTGCATTGCAATGGTACAGTATGATTACATGAAATTCGAGCATTCACTTTGGTTCTAGAACTGACATGAAAAAAATGTACAAAACTTTTCACGTAATCATACAAACACCATTGCATGTCATTGATGTTATGGACATGATAGAAGTTACATTTTCTGTGAAATTGCCCATATACAGCCTCTGACAAAAGCGCAGAGATCACCAGCGCTGATATGTGTCACTGCATAAAGAACCTCACTAGTTATTAAACAGCAGGTGAGTCCGCACAAACAATTTATTCCTGACTGATTACACAAGTAGCGTTCCATGTGTATTTCCTGTCAGATTCCCATCGGAACTCTATACAATGAGAAGTCATGCTGCATCTGATGCACTTCATCCATAACTACATCATCAAGATGATCTACAGTAATTGCAAATCAGTAGAATTTGATGCAAAAAAAATAGAATTTACCATCTGACAGGAGGAAAGGGAGGCACAACCAGAGTAGCATGACAACAAGTCACAACTGTAAAGTTATCACTAATATTCATTAATGCCTTTCACATGCTCCTCAGTACACTTAAATAACACACTGCTGCTGACAGGTTAAAGAACTTCATGGGCATGTTTTTGTGTTGGATTTGTATTTTAGAGGATATGGTTCTGCTCCCTAGGAATCAGTTGTGACAGCAGATCCGTGTGTAGCCAAACACACCAAACACACTCCTTCCTTCCCGATCCACATGTAGACAAACACCAAACACACTCCTCCCTTCCAGATCCATATGTAGCCAAGCACACCAATCACACTCCTCCATTCCTTCCTTTCCTTCTTTCTATTTGTCACCGTCCTTTCACCTCTGTCTCTGTTTTGCTGAAGCTTGTCTGTGTGTGTGTGAGTTCTCATTTTAAATGCCTTGTCTCTGTGTGTGTGAGTTCTCATTTTAAATGCCTTGTCTGTGTGTGTGTGAGTTCTCATTTTAAATACCTTGTCTTTGTGTGTGTGAGTTCTCATTTTAAATGCCTTGTCTCTCTGTGTGTGAGTTCTCATTTTAAATACCTTGTCTGTGTGTGTGTGTTCTCATTTTAAATGGCTTGTCTCTGTGTGTGAGTTCTCATTTTAAATGCCTTGTCTCTGTGTGTGTGAGTTCTCATTTTAAATACCTTGTCTCTGTGTGTGAGTTCTCATTTTAAATACCTTGTCTGTGTGTGTGTGTTCTCATTTTAAATGCCTTGTCTGTGTGTGTGTGAGTTCTCATTTTAAATACCTTGTCTCTGTGTGTGAGTTCTCATTTTAAATGCCTTGTCTCTGTGTGTGAGTTCTCATTTTAAATACCTTGTCTCTGTGTGTGAGTTCTCATTTTAAATGGCTTGTCTCTGTGTGTGAGTTCTCATTTTAAATGCCTTGTCTCTGTGTGTGTGAGTTCTCATTTTAAATGCCTTGTCTCTGTGTGTGAGTTCTCATTTTAAATACCTTGTCTCTGTGTGTGAGTTCTCATTTTAAATGCCTTGTCTCTGTGTGTGAGTTCTCATTTTAAATGCCTTGTCTCTGTGTGTGAGTTCTCATTTTAAATGCCTTGTCTCTGTGTGTGAGTTCTCATTTTAAATACCTTGTCTCTGTGTGTGAGTTTTCATTTGAAATGCCTTGTCTCTGTGTGTGAGTTCTCATTTGAAATACCTTGTCTCTGTGTGTGAGTTCTCATTTGAAATACCTTGTCTTGGCTTGAAGGGCACCATGAACTAGGCAGCTGGGCTAGCTTCTTGAGTCACCAGTGATGGACACAGACACACCAAACACTCAAACCCATTATTTTTGGCAACATATTTCAGTGTTTGTGTGTTTTTTCTGAAAGCTTCATTTTCTAATTGCTTGCTTGGTTGTGTGTGTGTGTGTGTGTGTGTGTGTGTGTGTGTGTGTGTGTGTGAAAAGTAACTTTATGCAATTTCATCCATTTAACTAAACTTTTAGTTGGAACATTTATTCTTCATATCATGACTTATGGTTGCACTAATAACTCACCCTTAGGTAGGAGGTGGAGGAAACAGGCATATGGTGCCCATATGATCTCATTAGAACTCTCATTTCATTAGAAAAGCAATTCTGCTTTGTTACATTTAACTAATTCAAGCCACAATTTCTAGAAGTTTCTTGTCTTTGTTATGAAAAACAAAATGTCTGGCCATCCTTTTTCACAGTGTCTATGTGGGTGGTGTGTGTGTGTGGCTGTGTGCCTGCATGTCTCTGTCCACACAGCATAATGTTGACATAGTTGACAAAGGGCACACCACCCATGCTGGTGCCCACAGCCCCCTGAAAATACTGGTGTGCACACAGGCTCCATCCTCCTAGCTTCAGCCCTTACTACTCACTCTGTCTCCTTGGTAACATTAATCACCTCTGGCTGCAGCGCAAGCAGACGGCAGGTGCTTCGACCTTGGGCCAAAGCGAGGAGTGAGTTGTAAGGCACTCATTGCTTGGAGCCAGAGCCACGCTCAGAGCGCTAGCAACTCTGCCATGCTAATGCGGATTTCCAAATGATTAACCTTCTCTTTTCGCAAGTTTAGCTAGCATTTTCCTGCCGTCACCACCCCCACCTCAGCCTCCCTCCCCCTCTGGGCCCCCCTCTCTCTCCTCTGAGTGCTCTTGGCAGAGGCTTAGAAAATAAAGTGTCCAAATGGTCTGATTGGAAAGGATTTGGAGGTGCCTTAATTAGGGAGAGAGATGGCCATGCTGTCTGCTCGTGTTCCCACAGGCCTGATGGAGAACCTCCAGCACATCATTAGTCTCACTCTCTCTCTCTCTCTCTCCCTCTGTGTCTCACACTCTCTTTCTTTATCTATCTATCCATCTCTCGTTTGGATGTTTTTTTCTCTCTCTCTCTATTTCTGTTTCTTATTCTCAATCTCTCACCTTCATTTTTTTCTTTGTTTGTCTAACTCCCTTACATACTCTGTATCGCTCTCTCTCTTCCCCCTCCCTCTCTCTCGCTCTCCCTCTCTACTGCTGATGTGCTGGTCAGAACTGGACAAATTCCTCCAATCACTACTGTCTTTACTTTGTGCTTTCTGTGATCCCACTATTTGATCATATGTTTCTCCCATTTCTCTCATTACATTTCACATTCTCACTCTCTCTATCTCTATCTCATTCTCTCTCTCTATCTTGTATCTTGACATGTTGCTCTTTGTGACATTCCTCTTATCCCCACATGTGTCTCTTACTTGGTAACTCCCTCAGTCTGTCTCTCATCTACAGTATTTACCTCTTCTCTTTCCAGCAGAGCACTGTCTCCTCTCCTCCCCCTTCCTCCCCTCCCCTCCCCTCTCCTCTCCTCTCCTCCCCTCCCCTCTCCTCTCCTCTCCTCTCCTCCTCTCCTCTCCTCTCCTCTCCTCTCCTCTCCACAGACTCCATCACTGCAGACTCACCTCCATTACTGGCCTCTATTTTGAGGCGAGTCAGGTCACCCGCATGTTTTATGTTTTCTTGTTTTGTCTCTCAGTCTCTCTCTCTCCCCATCTTCTCTGTCTTCTGGAACATTCTCTCTCTGTCATTTTCTAGCAAAGGAGTAGCTTCATTGGCATGATAATTCATGCCACGTGTCACCAAAGGAAAGTGTTTGATTGAATTACATACCATAGTCATTTCATGCTAAAAATACATATACAATGTATATCACTCTGTTTCAACATCACTTCTTTTTTTTCCTCTGTTGCCTGATCCCTTCATTTGTCTCTATCATTTCTGTCCTTCCAGCACTCCCAAGCAACCGGCATGTTTTCTCTTCATGTCCTTTTCCCCCATCTTCTCTGGCTTTCTATCTTTCACTATGTTCTCTTTCTCTATCACTGTATCACACTCTAGCTTCACCAGCATAATCATTCATGTCATGCGTCACCAAATCTATTATTTGGTTGCTGTATTTCATCTCTCTCTTTTTCACTTTTTTCCCTCTCTTGCCTTTATCCCCAGCATCCACCATCTTCCCCCCATCACCCTTTCCTCCCAGTAGTGGCACTGAAAATGATAGGGCTCCAGGTTATTCCCCCTGCCCCTCATCAGACTCCCATAATGCATCTGCTTGGGGTCTAGCTGGTCTGGTGGCAGAATGTATACCATGCCTTAGCTGCTTTGCCACAATGAATTCGCTGTAGCCCACGGGGGTTGCTGGGATAGCCAGGCTATCAGAGGTGTATTTACCTTCCTCTCCACAGGAAGCCGAAGCTGTGCGGCTGCCATAGTCACTGTAGTGGCTTGCAGACAGTCCACACACAAGCCAGCGTATGACAGTCACTTCAGGAAAAGTCAATGGAAATGAAATATGCAATTAATGCCTTCTGGAGAGGGAGAATGAGATGGATAATCGAAACTCTGAAAGAGAGAGAGAGAAAAAGATCCTTGCCTGAAAATATGTCTCGCTGTCACCATCTGAAGATTTTTGTCAATATTTTGAAATACCTGGTTAATGTTGTGTGTAAAATGTTTCGTCACCCTTATTGCTTCGAAGCTAGGGGCAGAAGTGTGGACAGGTGTTTCTCCTCCCATCATTGAACTGACCAAGACACACAGACAGAATGAAAAAAAAAACAGACAGAATGGGAAGAAATGTGAATTTCTCTGCAGTGCCACAAAGGAGTAGCCAGGGAACCCAAACACACAACTAGCAATTTTGTATTATAGGTCTATGTGGCAATGAGCCATTGGAGCTCATTATTAATTTCCCTAGAAAGCCAAGGACCCATTACAGCCTCCTGTCAGCTAATTTCCAATCTGCCAAAAATCTAGCAAAATCACAACTGTTTATCCAGCTTGAGCTGTTTATTATGTGATTCGTAACCAATGATTGATTGCCTATGGTTAAACTATAGATGTTGTGTTTTCCTTCGAGTTGAGAAAGCAAACCGTAATTAAAACTATTGTTTATATGAATGATGTATTTACTGCACTCCCAAAAACGTTTTGGTAAGAGTTTCATGCTTCAGGTTAAATTCAAATCATGTTGTTTACACCTCCGCAATTCTAGGTCAATCACTTTTTGCCAGACACCCAGATCTTCATTGATGTGGATCTGTTTCCCTGATTAACAGCGTATTTTAGATTAGATTTTTAAAAAGGAGGGTTTCACAGAATTCAGGTCAGTGAGGAATTATATGTTTTTGATTTTTTTTTTTTTTGGATTATGTTAATGGCTGTCTGGACTGTAAACTGACTTGTTCAGTCATGGACTGAGATAGATTGAGCAGAAACTGATCATGTGAAAAGGAACAGAAGACCCATAAAGTAGGGATGACCTCTCTCTATATGTGTCAGCCACTATATGAACTATATGAGTCACTAATTGACCTAATTGAGTACAAAGCCTCTGCTATAATATCTGGTTGTGCACCACTGAGGCATGTCGGAGAGAGAGAAGGAGTGGGTGTATGTGTGTTCTTTGTTAGTGGAGGAGGAGTTGTGTCGAGTTCGTTTGCACTTTCTCACATGGTGGAGGGTGGGTTCAGCATCTCTCATCCATACTGTTATTTATAGTTGCCTCCTCTCCCCCGTGCCTCTCTCTCACCCTCCTTCACACAGACACACACACACACACACACACACACACACACACACACACACACGCATGCATGCACGCACGCATGCACACAGACACACACACACATGCACGCACACGCACACAGACAAACACACTCACACACACACACACCCACACTCACCTCTGCAGTGGAAGAAACATCTGATGACACATTAAGATGCCTTAAATCTGCATGTAAATAACCTTGATTTGCATCATGTTCACATGCCTGCTTTTGGTGTATGTACGTGCACGTACATGTATGACTGTACGTCTTAAGCTTGGTGTCTACGGCTGTGTGTCCTTGCCTATGCATGCAGTGTGAAATAACTGAGTTTGGGTTAACATTAGCCAGCTAGAAAAGTGAATGTTGTTATTTTGGGTTTTTATTATTCATCCCTTCCTCACAATATAGATCCTGGAATCCGTGATAGCATCAGGGCTGTCAGAAACACATATTATTTTTTTTATGCTTTTAAGTTTTCTGAGATGATTCAATGACTTTACCTTTGTCTTATTGAACATGAGCTCTGCAGTGAGTTTCTGCAGAGCTCTGCCAGAAATGTCTCAAAGATTATGGAGGCAGACATCATCTGGGGAATTCTTCTTGTCTGTCATATGAATAGCAAGTCCATGGTATCTGCCTCTGAGGTCTTGCCAGTTTAATTAGCCTGTCTCCTTCCAGGGAGGACATTCATGTTCCTTGTTGACTGAGTGGTTAAGTTGATGATTGTTCATCTTGGTGCCCAGCAAAATGGAAGACAATTGGTTATACTCTCCTAGAGGCTGACACTAGAACATGTCATATGCATGTCTACACAGTTCTCTTGCACTGCTGAGCACTTCTAGATTTTGAACAGAAGACATTACACTGTTTACCAAGGTTGTTGGCTTCTTTTGTGTGTAGAGTACATAGGTGGATAGATATTCTCCATCTTTAACTGTGGATTATGCATTATGTATGATGAGTTATGTAAACATATATAAATATACCCATTGTTTTGTGGGAATAAGGGGAAGTGCTGGTACTCCCCTTATTCGATTGTTGCCATTAAATTAGACAGTGAGTAACAGCAGATCATTAAGTGATAAAAGTCCTAGTACGCTAGAGGCTAAAACTGAGAAGTGGGCCGGTACTCTGTACTGGTGCGTACCGGCCCACTTAAAGCACTGGAAGGATTTGTTTTTCATGTGGTGCTCTGTGCCAAAGAGTAGATTTGTGAAGAGACACGCACGTCTGTCAGCTCTTAAAAGAGCCTGAATATATATCATTTCCAAAATGCAGCCTCACCAATCGCATAGGATTGCCAGGGGAAAATAAAGGCCACCATGTCACTTGTGCTGTGCCGTGCAGCAAAAGGTCATCTGGTTTTCATGACTGCCAAGAGGATGAAATACAATGTAGTGCTGTAATAATCTGCTAGTCTATTGTGTCCACAGTCACATCCCATATTCCACCTTCTTTCTATCTTTCTTTCTTTCTTACTTTCTTTCTTTCTTTCTTTCTTTCTTTCTGTCTTTCACCCTTACCCTTTCTTGCCCTCTCTAAAGCACACAGGAGTAAATTGTATTTGCCCTTCCATCCACATCCATCTGGAAATAAATAAATAAATAAAAAGAAAGGGGAAAAATCACATTAGACCGAGGGTATGACTGGGTTCTTTTTGTGTTTCTCCAATTACTTCTCTACTTTGCCCAGCAGGCTCTTTTGTCTGCCTTCGGACCCCAAGGATCCTCTGAAGAGCCTTTTTCAAGCCACTTATGATCTTGAATAACAAACTCAGCAGTGACGATGCTCGTATTTGCCCATATAGAGCTGAACCAATTAATAAGCCACAAACTGTGCGTGTGCAACTCTGCTCATTTTATTTGAAAAAGAATACTCTGTTCAGTTTTTTTTTTTTTTTACTTACCATCTTTGCATGTCCCACACAGTGCTCTGTTAATTAATTTAAGATCCAAGCACTGCGTACATGTGTGTACAAAAAAACGTCAGATTTAGCAGGCAATGCAAAATCTGTTGGGAATCATAAGGGGATTATGCCAGTCTGAAGCATACCCACCCACATACCTCATGGGGTTGGCAAACAGTAACTGGAGCAAGTCTGTATGGTGCCTTAAGATTACATTAGATGTTGTGATGCCAAGCCGCAAAGGAATTCCCATTCTTTGTGGATCAGTATGTAGCGGCTACAGGTGGGAGTGGGAGATGGACGGGCCCAGTGGTCGATGCATTCAAGAGCTGTCAAAATGTGTTTGGCTGTGACTAATTGTTGCTTAGGTTTATAAATCATTCTCTCCCTCCCTCTCTCTTTCTCTCTCTGTCTGTGTGCATTGGTTTCATGCTCTCCTGCAGGAGAAGAGAACCTGCTGGCCATCTTGAAGAGGCGATGGTGGAAGTACATGATTCTTGGTTTGATCGACATTGAGGCCAACTACCTTGTCATCAAAGCCTACCAGTACACCACACTCACGAGTGTTCAGGTGAGCCACTTATTAAGATCATGATGGCTATTTCATCCACTGACAATATTTCATTATGTGCTCTGTGTGCATGTGTGAATTGCCACCTATCAAGATCATGATCGTTTATTTTTTTACCAGTGCTTCAGTTTGCAATGTGTGCAAGTGTGTTTTTATTATTTATCTGTACAGCGGTCGTCCTTGGACAGAGGCGTCAGTCGTAGAGACAGCCTCAGTGTGTATGTGATAAGTTCCCTAATTAAAGTTAGATGGGATGATTCTCATTTTCCTTGTCAGTTCATCTTCATTATCAGGTCGTTAGTGTTCATTCACATCTTGTCCATGGGCATTTCATTAGCCAACAGCCAAGGTCCAAGCGATTAACTGAGAGAGTGCCACAAAAAAGATCAATTGATTTCTCTCTTTTTCACTCTCTGCTCAGCACACACACACACAACACACACACACACACTCATTTTTCTGTCTGTCCTGTGTCTGTGTTTCATTTCAAATTCTTTGTAATTTCTGTCCATCTCTTTTTCTTTTCCTCAGTGTGATTGTCAGATTCTAAATTGTGTCTCGTCTGTTCAGGTTATTCCCACTCAACTCCACTGTTCATGAGCTTTCAGCATAGTCACCTTAGTGTAAAACTGTGGCCTTGGCAGAGAGAACTGGTCACCTGACTCTGCCTGTGGCCTGTGACTTGGCAAAGAGAACAGGATGTGATTGGTCTAGCCCATTGGTAATCTGCAGGTTTCTGTTGATCCCTACCGACCCTACAGAGACTTGCGTACTGCAACCATCAGGTGGTCAAGGTCAAGGTCAGGGTATACTTTAATGTCCCCAGGGGGCAGTTTGTTATGCAGCCAGCAGAATTACACTCACCAACATTAAAAACAGAAATAAATAACAACAATACAATACACTCAAACTTGAACATAAACATAAAACCATAAATACCAGCTCAAGTGTTTAAAAGGACGGTGACAGCTGGTAAAAAAGAATTTTTAAATCTGTTTGTTCTGCAGCTTTTTTAAAGATATCTGCGCCCAGATGGTAAAAGGGAGAACTCTAAGAACAGGGCGTGATTAGGGTCTGCTAAAATTGCTCTGGCTTTTTTGAGGGACCTGATTTTATGGAGAGAAGAGATGTTGTTTAGGGGGGCATTGGCAATATTATATATGCGGTTCTTGTTCTTCTGTGTTAGTACCAACCAGCCCAGGTGTACAGCCAGATGGTACTCACTGGACCAAACGGCCAAAGATCCTCCTATTCCACCACGCAAAAGAGAACAAACATTGGAACTGTTATAGAAAAATTGAAAACGTTAACAAATGTGTGCAAGTAAAATGGCATCCTTAGCCCATGGTTATGTTGCCTTCAGGCCATCATTAATAATGTCCTCTCGTCATCTTTACTAATGTTGTCCTGATTTCATTGTGAATCATTATTATCAAAACATTTGTTACCAAAGCATCCACGCCTGAAGTCCTCTGCAGAAAGCTGTTTATTATAGATTGTCCAATAGATTGTTTTCACAGCCATGCCTGTGATGAATCGGCAATGACTCGGCAGACTTTATTTGCTATGCAGTTTGCAGTTCATCGTGCAACTTTAATTCTTGTGTTTGATTTTCCCATCTGTGCATTTTACCAAGGTGGATTGTATTAATTGTGTATTTCATATTATTTTTCACACCCCCAGATGAGTAATAGGCTTTAAAGCAGACATATTGGCTTTCTGATAAGCCTAACACAGTGCAGTCATTTGTTTCTGGAGTTGTGTTTAATGTTTGTTTTCAAGGGTAATTATCATGGACTCTTTTCATTGCGTAGAACAAATGTTGCTATTTAGTTGAGACATTCTGTAATACACTACAGCCTCTTTTGTCAGCTTCTGGTGTTTTCCCTCTTCTAATCTATCTACTAAGTATCTTTCCTTCTATCTATCTATCTGTCTGTCAATCTATCTATCTATCCAATTCAGTTTATGAATTGATTAAATCTGAATCTATATTTCTGTTTGTTCTGTTTACTCTCCCTCTCCACCCCCCTTGCACACATCTGAAGTTTCAGGAAAAAAGAAGTGAGCACACATCTGCAAAAAAAATGTAAATGCTGGCTCGCACACAGCCGACAGAAAGCAGATGGGATTGTCAGACTCGCTCAGACGCGACCGCCATCATCCTCCCAACGTTTCTCAA
The DNA here is from genome assembly GCA_027481765.1 of Tenualosa thibaudeaui. Taxonomy (NCBI): domain Eukaryota; kingdom Metazoa; phylum Chordata; class Actinopteri; order Clupeiformes; family Clupeidae; genus Tenualosa; species Tenualosa thibaudeaui. Next base: position 5,008,743 of record JAIFZK010000001.1, on the reverse strand, counting down.
AAGGGCCAAGCCGAGTCTTCTCTTTCTTTCTTCCTCTCTCTTCAGTCTCTCCTCCCCTCTCTGAACCCTTCACTGCCTTATCCCCTTCTCCCTCTCTCTTTCTTTCTTTTCCTCCCTTAGTACATGTCTTTTTTCTTTTCTATCTTTCACTATTACTCCATTCCATTCTCTCTCTCTCTCTCTCTCTCTGATGCTTTTTTTTTTACTCCACCCATCTCTTCCTATACCTTTCTCTCCATTTCCTTCACCCTCCCTGTCTCTATCTTACACTGTCTCTCCCTCCATCTCTCTCCCCCTTTCCTTTCTCTCTCTCTGCCCATACCTCACTAATAGGAATCGATGACAGCCACTCCTGTAAGCTGGAGGTCACATGATCCTCCCTGTGCCGCCGGTCACTGATTGTTTTTCCTCTACCGGTGCACTGCTGCTCCCAGTCTCAGTGAGCACTAGAGCTGGCTCCAATGACACTCATGGCTGTCCATCACACACACACAGACACACACACACACACACACACACACACACACAGACATACACACACACACACAGAGATGCAGATGTATTCAGATAAGCATAAATATATAGACGCATAGCCATGCGTGTGCACACACACACACACGCCACATATTTATAGCCATGTGCACACACACACGCACACACACACACACACACACACACACAGATGCAGATGTATTCAGCATATACATATACATAGAGACACATAGTCACACTTGCACAAGAATGAACACATACACAAATTCACAAAAACACCCTTAAGGGCATTCACAGAGAGCAACAGCACCTGCTGCCTACAGTGGAGTTCCATGTGGAGGAAAAGTCATACCTGGAAAATGTTATTAAGTTTATGTCATGAGGAGACATATTTCTAATGTAATGTGGATGAGAAGCCTATTCGTGAAAGACATCATGTCCATGCACTGGTGTGCCATGTATGTGTATGGTGTGTGTGTATGTGTGCGTGTGTGTGTGTCTACAAGATGCATATTACATGAACATACTTGAATGAATCTGACAGATATGTACCAAATCTGGCTGATAAGTATCCTGGAGGACTGACGAGTAATGCAGAAATAAGCCATCCCTCAACTCCGTTCTCAACTCATGAACAGCAATTTAGCTGTCTGGTAAGTTGGAGAATCATGAGGGACAAAGACTTAATCCTCAATGACTTATTTCACAGAAATAGCGAGAGGAAAAAGCTCCTGATTGGTTGCGGACATAGAAATAATGATGCCTCTCTCCTGGCTTGCTGAAATTCAATTTGCTCCCTTTCCCACATACTCAATTCCAGCACATTGAGAGTCTGTTCACCATAGTTGAAAAAAGAAGCTGTGTGTGTGTGTATGTGTGTGTGTGTGTGTGTGTGTGTGTGTGTGTGTGTTTTCCATTTCTCTCTCCCTATCTCCTCTGACTTACTCTCTCTTTCAGCAACATAAAAGAAAACCTAGTCACGTTCTGAGAATGACGTGAAGCAATAGCCACGACATTCCTTTAACACTTTTATATGGACCCTTAACAAGGCTGCACAATGCCTCATCAATATTAATACCCAGTCGCATGTCGAGGCTGGAATCACAGCGCTCCATAAAAGATTTTCCCATTACGGTTTGGTGATTAGTTATTATGAATGGTCACGCCAGCCGGCTCCGTTCCAGAATGCTGATCTATGTGCTGGTCGTTTTTTTTTTTTAATTATTTTTATTTATTTATTTATTTATTTTTGCTTGCATCTGAGCACTTAGATTGGATTTGTAAGCAATTATGCACTAACTGTACCTGGGCCAATCTTGTCTGAGTGCCGAGAGAGAGAGAGCAACTGGGGTAGTAAGTGATTGTGCAGGCTTGGGATGTCAGTGTGGAAAAAAAAAGCTGAATTTAGGCATTTTCCACAACAATTATCTCAGCAATCTATTGAGCTGAGCTGAAGTGGAGACATTTAACAAAGATTTTGGTGTGTGTGTGTGTGTGTATGTGTATATGTGTTATGTCATACAGACAATATTTGGTATCCAATGTAGGAAATGTGAAATGTGATTTTTTTGTGTGTGTCCTTGCTGTTGTTTTCAACGATCCTTAAAAAATAAATCACCAACAAACCTCCACCAACCCCATGACCTGACCGCAGCCTAGATGTTCATTACCCAGCCACAGTCTTAGTGTTTGGTATTTATGGAAAACGAACAAGGGAAAGGTCAGCTATGATGTCAGGGGGATTGTTTAGCCAGTAATTCACTTTAAAGGTTGTTTGTGTCTCTGGGCAGACCATGTTCTTTGACTGAAGATCTGAACCAAAAAAAAATTTAATAGGAAATGCTTGAACTGTCTGTTCAAGAATGCTTTGTGTGACTGTCCTGGCAGACATTTTATCCCTGTGTGACTTCGTGTACACTAATCACTCATGAAAACACAGAAATCTTTTCAAAATCAAAACTGGGGTAATGACAGGCAGAACTGAAGTAGTGAAGTAAATGGTAAAAAAACCCTGCCTGTTAAGTTGTCAGTGACTGGTGTTGTGTATTTCATACATTCATTGTGTCCCACAGACAGTCCTGTTCTGGCTTCTGATTTGTAGGTGCATGGGCCTCTTACCTTGTTACCACCTGCAGTATAAGAAGTACTGCTGAGACCATTCCACTGTCCTGTGGGTCAATTTATGTGCCCATCTCCTCTCCCCCAGTTCCTGCTCATGCCGCCTCCCGCTGGAGACCAGCCCAGTCTGAGCTACTCTTCCCGGCACTCAGAGCCCATGAGCCCCAAGGCGACAGTAAAACACTGCAGCCATATGGTCCACTTCTCTCTCTTTCTATCTCCCTCTCCTGTGTGCTTGGTATAGTTTTTTGTTCCTCTGTTTGACATCATTGCTCCTGTCTATTGCATCGCCCCTTTGTATTAAAAATGTCTAACAGTTGCTTTCCCATCCTGTGATCTACTGTGGAGGGGCCCACATTGACTCTCGTTCCTCTCTCTCTCTGTCTCTCTGGCCTGTATTTCTTTGCCAAATTCTCTTACTCCTCCTCCTTCCTCCACCCCTGTCTCACCCAGAGATGATGTGGCACCAGAGGCCACTCTTATCAGCCTTCAAAAGGGGAGGTTGTTAGCCTGGGTGGCCTGCAGCCACGACCACCGCCTCCACCCCAAACCACCCAGTCTCTCAAAGTGATACCTGCCCTGCTCTATCTGCTGTCTCTCTCTCTCTCTCTCTCTCTCTCTCTCCCTGAATAATGTCTTCTCACTCTGGGTCAAGGCCCTGGAGTGATGCAGCCTGAATGCTTGAATGTGTTTTCCTTTTTTGCAGACGCAGTAGTTGTCATAGTGCAGAAGCCTCACAGAGAGGTGGCTGTGAGATGCTCCAGTAGGTTGGCAGCCATGGAACAAAGAAGCATGTTGACAGTTTTTTTCTTTCTCCAAACACTACAATAAGACAGTGATGTCAGACAGCGTTGTCAGACAGGGGATGTTGTATGGGAGTTTTATGCCAAGATTCTGATAAAGAAATTATCTGTGGTGTACTCGCCTTTACATGGGGAGAGATTGGAGACCTGTTGATTGTTTATTGTTAGGGGTTCCTCACAGCAAATCACTCAAACACATGCACTGATGTGTTTTTTTTTTTTCTAATTTCTTTTTCAACTTGTGTGTGTGTATACAGCTCCTGGACTGCTTTGTGATCCCAGTCGTGTTGCTGCTGTCCTGGTTCTTCCTGCTGGTGAGGTATAAGGCAGTGCACTTTGTGGGTGTCGGCGTGTGTCTACTGGGCATAGGCTGCATTCTGGGAGCCGATCTGCTGGTGGGACAGCAGCAAGGCCTCGGTGAGTAACACACACACACACAGACACACACACACACACACACACACACACACACATACACATTAACAAGTAAATGTTACCCAGACATTGTGATGGAGACAGACACATACACACAAACAGATTCACGTATGCCCATGACCACACACACAGACACACACACATATACAAATGCACACACATACACACACGCATGTGCACAAGCATATGTTGCTCAGACATCATGATGGAGACACACACACACACACACACACACACAAAAAGATTCACATATGCCCATGCCCACACACACATACACACACACACACACACACACACACACACACAGTCTAGCTCACAAACACTGTTTACCTTTCACTGGCCTATCAACTTAATATAAGAGCTCTCCAGAAATCCTTCTAACTTATTCCCTTGTGTGGTGTCAGGTTTCAGAATGTAAGTCTGTGTGCATGTGTGTGTGTGTGTGATGTAAGTCTCAACCCTTGAGCAAGCTCTAGTGCCAGAATTCAATCTCTGCTCAATATCAAAAATGCATGAGAATTCCTTTTATCCAAAATGGATACCATACCCTTGCAGTATCTCTCTCTCTCTCTCTCTCTCTCTCTCTCTGTCTTTCAGTCTTTTCTGAAGAACACAGCATCTGTTTGCTTAACCATTTCTATGACTTTGCGTTTAATGAAAAATAGTAAAAGGATCTTGCCACAGGATTACTATTAATCTGCTTTGCACATGGGGCATGACGTTAGGCCAACTTATTAAATTTAGTTCAGCAAAATACTTTGATTTCTGTCTGTTCTGTGCAATTAAAAATCAGTGCATTGCAATGTATCTGTGATTCAGCAAATAGTTCCAAACTAATACGCTCAGGTTACAGTCAATAAGGATTTTCATTTGCTATCTACCTAAAAAAGTTAGCCTTGGGGCGTGTTTGCTCATTTAGGGAATATCCTACGTGAGAATCCAGCAATAGAGATTGATTTTTCCTTCTCTATTAGAGGAGGGCTAGATTGGTAAAGTTCATTACAGGGAAGAATATAATTTGTTTTCCTGTCACTGGTACAGACTTGCTGTAGTCACTGAAATTGCAAATACTTGATTCAAAGCCCCCCTGTCACCTCCCATTTCCTCCTCACACCACCCCTTCCCCCTCCCCCTAAGCAAAAAGAGGATCTAGTCATTCAGACTCCTGGTCATGACAAAACTAAATGTGTCTGAATAATGGTAAATGGGCTGTATTTTTTAATGTGCTTTTTTACTCGTACGAGCACTCAAAGCGCTTTACATGTCTTTCATGTAAGCCTCACCTTACATTCACCATTGCAAGGTGCTCCGAGCACTCCACTCTAGAATCTTTGGTTATGACAACCAATTTATAGAAGAATACCCAAGTCAGCATTTATGAGTTGTTATGGAAATAACACAAAAACAGTCCCCCAAACCAGTCCAAAGAATAGTTAGACATAGACATAGTTACAAAAATAGTATGCCTCATGAATTCTTAGAATTGCATAGACAAAGTATGTGTGATTGACCACAGAAAGGCTTTGAGCAGATATAACTATGTCTTTGTGCAGGGGAACACAAGCTGTTGGGAGACCTGTTAGTCCTGGCCAGTGCTACCCTGTACGGTGTCTCAAACGTGTGTGAGGAGTTCATCGTGAAGAACCTGAGCCGAGTGGAGTTCCTTGGCATGATGGGTCTCTTCGGCTCCTTCTTCAGTGGCATCCAGCTGTGAGTGAGACACTGAATGTCCTTTAATCTCTCACTCTGATAGTCCATGACATGTAGCGCTAACAGTATCAAACCCTTAACTCTTTTGGCTTCTACTTCAACAGCATCTGGCTGTGAAAGAGACAGTAAAACTCAACCAACGCTTAACTTTTAAGTTGCAGTAAAGTTTTTTTGTAATTCTGAAGGCCTCGGATGACAAATGACACCCAACAACTAAGAATCGATTGACAGCTCAATGATCACTCAAACTGCTTCTCCTTGTAGGAGATTTAATCCTCCTTACCTGCCCACTATATCACACACTCTAGCATTTCAAAACTCAGCTCTCAATATCAAGCAATGTGATGGGTGAACTAATGAAACAAAACTTCCAAATATATTTAACATGTAAGCATATGCGGCATATGAAAAACCTTTTCAGTCAACTCTATAATATTAGTGAAAAGTGTCTGTAAGCAATGTGCACAGCAGATGTAAAGCCCCAGGATGGTCACTCTTTTCCAATTAGCTTTTTTATCTTGGTAATAAATTGAGTAATGAGGCTATAGCTACGAACTAACTACAAAATTAACCCTGATCTGGCGACATGGAGAGCTTATTAGTTGGGCTTACTTTGGATAGCAAAGTAGTATAACTACACTATACAAGTAATACTTATGCTTAATATCAATGTAGCGTACTGTACTTCACAAAAATTCGTTCACTGAAAAAAAATGACTATCCTGGACTAAAGTCCTTTTGGGACGTTATGTCCTCTGTGCACAGAGCCCATTATCCATGGCATTTTGTACATGTCAGCTCCATTGTGTTGATGTTGTGGAGCAGTGAAGCGACATCTACAGAAATACCAGCTGGTACAGCACCCTGTGTGGCCATTACTGCTATCCAGTTATGTCAGGAGTGAAATAGTTTTTTTTTTTTTTGCAAAATAAAATGAAAAACAAAAAGCAGTGAAATGTCACTTGTTCTAGCAACAACCTGCTAGCTGCCAGTAGAAGTATTAAACTTCTATCATCTTAAAAAAAAAGTCTCCAGCCAGTCTCCCAAGGTCAACTGGACTGCTAACCTGTTGCTTTAGATCTTTTGTGGCTATATTTTCCCCCGCACTCAATTGCTTGCCAGCTTTTGTCTGTGCCAGCCACGGTTTTCTCAAAAGGGACTGCGGGCCTTGAATGATGTCGCCTCACCAGCTGTGTCCCAAAGATGGCAGCCATCAACAGGTCTCTCCTGGTACAGAGCCACTCTCCACTAGAGTGGGCCGGTTTCTCACAAACAGTGCTTACATGTGAATTATGCACCCATTTGACTTGAGTCGGGGGTCTTCTGTGTGTTCTATTCTGTGTGTCCAGTAAATGCTGCGAATGGTGTCTGTGTTTATGTGCCAGAGAGCTCTTTATGAGCTCAATGCATTTTTCACTGTTGTCAGATCAGAGCCATATAGGATGCCCTTGGCTCTGCAGTCACATGAGCTGACAGACTGTGCAGTCTGTGTATTTATGAGTTATGAGTGATAGAGGTCCCTTATGGCAGTAAATGCGCATGTATGTGCACACACACACACACACACACACACACACACGCACACACACACAAACATAGCATATACTGTACCTGTAGAATTCTACACAAACACTCAAACACTTCAGTCAGAGATCTACGAATCAGGACCGTACCACATCATACTTAAAGCTGCTTTGTTGTTTCATTGTTTTTCTTTATCCTGATTAGTATTAGTATAGGAATTATACTCTGAATTTCAGCAAGACATAATATATGAAATGAAAAAATTTAGCTGTTTTAGATATAAAAGACAAAGACTATTGACTCAGAACTAGTGTAACCCCCAGTTACATGACTGCAAAAATAATCAGTTTTTATGTCACTTTGAATGTTTTAAATTCTCAGGAAAGACTATTAATATAATAATTAGTAAGTTTAATCATCCTACACAATGCTTAAAATATATTGCATATAACATAAATATACACTTACATGTTAATGTGCACACACAAATACACTCACACTCGCAGAAATGCAGCACACAAATTTGATGATTTTGTTGAGCCCACCCTGTACCACTGCTTCTTCCTGACGCAGCAGCGTACAGATGTTTCCGTAACCAAGGTAGCATGTCACTGTGATGGCAGTGGTATAACTCCTCCCTGCCTCATACATGAATTACACACACACACATGCGAACTCACGCACTCAGACACACACACACACACACATGGCTGCTGTGTAGCTGTTGTTCCCTGGGAATCCGAGAGGCCCTCCAAAGAAAACTGATGATCCTGTCACTAGAATCCAGCAGGAGCGTTCCACGGCGGAGGTCGAACGATCGTCAGCACTTCCACCCTGACAGCATAGATTTGTCTTTGCGCACCTCTTCCCGACAATCGCAGTGGCCCGATGAAAATGGAAATGCTTTTGTTTTGTTTTTCTTTTTTTTCTTAATGTCGTTCTCCTCCTGTGCCTTCCTGATATATTTTTGTCCCCATGGTCTTTTCTCTCCTTGATTTCTCCACTTCTCTCTTATTGACTCCTCCACATATTCTGATTTACAGAGTAAAGGTCCAAAGTGCTCAGAAGTTCAAAAACTTATTTCAATCATGACATTGCCATTAAAATAAAGGAATTTGATATTGTTTTGCTAAAGAAGGGTGACTTGGATTTCTTCTTTACTAAACTTGTGTACTGACTCTTATCCATCTGCCTTCTCTCTCTCTCTCTCTCTCTCTCTTTCTTTCTCCCTCTCTCTTTCTCTCTCTCTCTCTCTCTCAGAGCCATCATGGAACATAAGCAGCTGCTGCGGGTACAGTGGAACTGGCAAATAGGTGAGTGACAGTATCACTTTTACACTCCTCTGTTCATCCTTCTGTTCATCCTTTCTTTCAGCTTTATTCCTCTGTTCATTCTTTCTTTTAGCTTCACTCCTCTGTTCATCCCTTCTGTTCATCCCTTCTTTCAGCTTCACTTATCTGTTCATTCCTTCTATTCATCCCTTATTTTAGCTTCACTTAGCTGTTCATCCCTTCTTTGAGGTTTACTCCTCTATTAATCCTTTCTTTTGGCTTCACTCTGTCCATCCCTTCTTTTTAGATTCTTCTGTTCTTCTTTCAGCCTTACTCTGTTTATCCCTACTTCTGGCCTCACTCCTCTGTTCATCCTTTCTTTTGTTCATCCCTTCTTCCAGATTCACTCCTCTGTTCATCCCTTCCTCTGCATTCACTCCTCTCCCTAGAGGACACAACTCCAAGAGGTTGAGAGGAGTTGTGTTAGCCAAGTCCACGATTTTGCAGTTTTGTTTATGAACATTTTTGCTCAATTGATGACAATGCCAAATGATGAGTAAATGTACTGAATGGATTAAGAGCATTTTCCTCTGAATTTGTGGCCATTTGGCTGATGACTCATAACCCTCCCTATTGTCTAAGTCTTATTGTAAAAATGTCAATTAAGCAACATGTACAGACTTGCACTGAACATCACAGCTCTAAATGAGGTCTGAAGAACATGGTGAATTTTTCAATTCTCTCTGTCTAACTTCAAAAGTAAAGGAATTTATTTTTATGTCCTTATAGTCTATGTCACTAATTCCCATTAATTCCCATTGAAATATTAATGACAAAATAATAATAAAAAAAGATGCTTACTGCCTGATATGACAAGGTACTCAATGAAGTATAATAGGCAAATCATGTTGCAGTGCAGAATTGATTTAGTCATTCTCCACCAACATGTACCCAATGTCCTCCACCTTATGACACACACACACACACACATACACAAACACACACACACACACACACACACACACACACACACACAGTCACACACAGAATTTTCAGTATTTTAAAGTAAGATTATGAGAGAATCTTACTTTAAAGCAACACCAAAGAATGTTTTGTACCTTAAAATCCAAAATCATTTTGATCGCGCATCAACTCTTAACAGGACAAAAAGGAATTCTGCCAAACGCTTTGTAGCCTTCTAGTGTATAGAACACGTACTAAGTAACTTTACTTGCTCAGGTAAGACGTTGTTGTTCAGGACAGCGCTGGCAAGGGCAGTTTGGTTAAAGTGGATTTATTAAACTAGCATACTAACACTAGTTTCAATATTGACTTATGATGTTGATAGCAAACAAGTACACTTTCATTCTGTGGAGGGGCCCTAAGAGCATGTTAATAGTTCCTCAGTTAGTAGTTGCTTAAACTGGGCCTAGAGGGAAAGTGAAAAGGATGAGAGAGAGAGGGAGAGAGAGAGTCAAAAAAAGATCAGGGCAAAGAAAGTACGGATGATAAGCAAAAAGTTGAAAACAGTGCAATTCAAATCTCTGAATCTGGTGTCAGAATCATGCTGGGCTGTAAACCAGGGGGAAGGCTAGGATGTCATCACTGGGAGGGCATTAGGCTTGCTGTGGAGGGGGGGGCACAAAATGATCACTAACACAGGGAGCCATCATTTGTTTCAAAGTAGTATCGCTGAAAATATGTTGTGTGGACAATGGAGCAATGTCATCTAGTCTACTCTGATTTTTAGAAGTTTTAATTCATTCTCACAGCTTGGCTAATTTGCCCTTTTTGTTTACTAGCTAACATTTAGGCTAACGATTGGTTACACGTCCGCTTACCGTGATTCTGTTAATCAAGTAATTCACTTTCACGTATGGACTCCATTTATTAAAAGACATTTGGTTTTGTTATTTTCTCCATTGCTGTTTACTTAGGTTGAACTTTGTAAATGCATCAGCTAGCTATGTAGCAGGCAGGTAGTCAGTATGGCTCAATTGTTACAATTTTGCTCAGAGATTCTACAGCTGCTCTTTTGCTACATTGTGTCATATTCTTTTAGGCTTCAGACAGAATCTGATTATTTACTGGTTTGCCAGGAACACTTTCAAGGATAAACTTGCCAAACATGTGGTAGATGTCTTTGCTTTGTGATGTTAATTAGCTTAATGATGTTATAATGTTTTTTGACTTGAGATTGCAAAAAAATGCAGCTGCCTTATTAGTAACAAATATTGACTCATCTTAGGAAGAAAGAAAAATACAGGGCACAGGTAATACATTAGTGGTAAAAAAATAACATATAATAGCATTCAAAAGAAGATTCCTGTATACCTGATATTTGTAAACCATCTAATCCAAATATTGAATAGTTTCATTTGTGGCACTAAGCAGTTTTAAGTGGACAGGGTTGAAGAGCTGGAGAAAGATATCCTATATTTTTTTTGTATATATATATACAAAATACAAAATATATATATATATATATAATTTTATTGATAGAAGCTAAAAGTTCAGTATAAAGAGAGAGAGAATTCATGTGCAAATGTGCTTAGAAATGACGATAGCTTTTTTTGGATAGTGATAATATAGGGTAGGTATTTTTTCAGAGGGAGGCAGTGCCCCCCTCAGCCTTAGCCACGCCCCTGCTGTAAACATTACACACATGCACACACATGCACATACAAACATTCACACACACACATATACACACACACACACAAACACACACATGCACACACATGCACATACAAACATTCACACACACACACATACACACACACACACAAACACACACATGCACACACATGGACACACACAGACTAAATTGTAGACCAGTTGGATATTTATAGAAAAACAAGAACAACAGCATGGAAAAGATTCACTCTAAAGGACAAGATTGTTTCCACCCGGGGGGGTGCTGGAGTGTGTGGACGGGCCTGGGGCAGTAGCAGCATGTGGCTCACACCCCAAGCGCTCCCCTGTGTTCCCTAGTGACCCGAGAGCCTTTGGTCATTAACAATCTCGCCCACTGCGAGGATTGCGGCACAGCACGTATAAAGATCATGGCTCTCTCTCCTCAGCTGAGTGTGCACTGCCCTAGAAAAGTAATGAGGATTTGGTCATGTAAAATGTATTGGAAGAGAGGGCTCAAGGACCCTCAGTATGTATGTGTGTGTAGTTTGTGTATTTGGGTTGTTTGGGTGTGTATGTTTGTATGCCTCTGTGTGCATTGTATGGCTGAGGGAAATGGTGTATGTGGTTGTGTTAGTGGATGTGAAAGAGACAAGTGTGTGTGTGTGTGTGTGTGTATGTGTGTGTGTGTGCATGCGCATACATTATTTGTCAGCATTTATTTGCTGGCCTGCCATCCTCAACACTCCCTGTTTGACCCCCATGGTTTGTTTACCTGCAGCAATTTTATCCTGTTCCACAGAGCGACAGCAGCACAATGGCCATTGAGTGCGGCAGCCTCAAGACTTTCATAGTTGTTTTTTTCCTCCTTTTTTTGTTTTGGTTCTCATAACAAGCAGCCACAGCCTGTGGTCTCCTGTTGGTTTGGTCAAGTCCACTGAATGTGTTTAGTGTCAGATTGTGTCTTTTATTATTTAGATCATTATAATACCCAGCCTTAATATAAGGTTTTAACTGGTGTTGTAAAATTGCATTTGATTTTTTTGATAAATTCAAGTTGAACATAGCCTATTTTAACATCAGAGAACAAGGTGCAATACTCCATTCATGCATTCTATGGCCCCTTTAAGCAGTTTTTGCGCATCCTTCCTTATATACAGTTAGCCTAGCAGTTTGTCTGACATTTAGCAGGCGACATGGACTCGCAACCTGATAATTGGGGAATTTGACGTCAGGTGGCTTGATTGAGGTAACCTGTGCTCTACCATGCCCGGCTTGAGCATTGCAGTGTATCATATGTCCATGATGAGTGTGAATGTCTGTATAGTATTGTAAATAGAAATCATAAACAAGGTGAGGATATGGCCTAACTTTAAAGTAAGCAGCAAAACTATGTGAATATTGCCAGTTTTTTTTTTTTACAGCACACATGAAATTAGCTGTGCATGTATCAGACTGAGTAAAAACCAACCTTAATCTGAACATAGCCTACTTCAGAGTAGAGAAAAGCTGATCTGAATGCTCTTCCTGGATGGAAAGACCACTATTTTCAAATGCCGGTATATTTAAAATGGCCTACTGAAAAAGTAATTTGTTAAATGGGACATAAAAGGGTTGCAGTGAATTGTGCCATCACTCGTGGAGGTGATGTGCCATAATAACAGTGCTTGCTAAGATAAGCGGCATCAGTGCTTCATTCGAAAACAAATTACAGTTATCCGTCCTGCTGTGAATCCCATTTAGGGATGTTGGAGTCGAGCAACAGAAGTCTCTTCCTTCACTCATCACTGTCGCTGGTTGAAAACAAAAAGGATCAGATGACACCCCTCATAACTCCCCTGCTCAGACCGCTCAAAATGACCTTTTTTCCTCTGATGAGCCGCTCTCCCCACATTAATGTGAGCCAAGATGACAGCCCAATACCCATCCTGAGATTACAGATATCATTTGACCCTTCATATCTTTCGATGAAAATGGAAATTGATTAGTTTATCTTTCTATCTAGTTTATCTCTGTTTGACTCTCTTGCAGGTGTCTTACTTCTCCAGTAATGTCAATTCCTTATCAATTCCATAATACTTAGTCATACAAAGACATATTAATTGCTATGAGAACATACACCATCCAAATTATAGTCAAAATCATATAACAGAAAAATTAGTAAATGATAAATGATAATTACATGAAAATTGGATTTGGAGTCCAGAGTGAATCAACCCTTAACCCTGTTGTTCAAGGCTGCCGAGTGCAACAGAATTTGTTATTGTCATAGACCGAATAGCGAAGTGGCAGCCAATGCTAACTGATGAGGACAAAGAAACTATGTTCCGTTTTGTTTTCCTGTGCCCCCATCAGTTATCGCTAGCTGCTAGCTTGCAAATTCGATCTGTATTGAACCCAGTACCTACAGTACGACAGCACTCAGCAACCACGTACACCTTGGCTGTGGATTGATTCTCTCCAGGCAATCTCTTTAAATCTTAATGAACACAAAGTGCCTGATGTGTACTAAATTAACTTTCTCAGGGCAGCCTGAGGTAAGCTTGCAATTAAATACAGTGGTATCACAAAAGACACTTGTGAAATCCAGATTAGCAGCATGCTCATGATGAATATCCATAATCAATCAACTAGATCATTATCAAGTGGTCATAAATGACAGCTGAACGGTAGTCTTTTTTTTTCTCTGTCTGTGTGGCTTCTGTGATCATCATCCCTGGTCCCTCCCTCTCTGCCTGAGCTGAAGTGATGTCTGTCGTCTGGTGACCTGACCTTTCTTGTATTGCAGACCGTGTTCTTGGATGATTATGATGGCACTGACGCAAACAGTGGAGGATGCGTCAGGGTTATTTTTGGTTTCTTGGAAAATCAAAGTATCTGTTTATATTTGCCCCTCCAAATTGTACCCTTATCCATCTGACTTCTCTCTCTCTCTCTCTCTCTCTCACTGCCACAGGTCTGCTGTATATTGGCTTCAGTGCCTGCATGTTTGGCTTGTACAGCTTTATGCCGGTAGTCATCAAGAGGACCAGCGCCACTGCGGTCAACCTGTCCTTGCTCACTGCCGACCTCTACAGCCTCTTCTGTGGCCTGTTCCTGTTCCAGTACAAGGTTGGTCCTGTTTCTCTGGTGTTACTCTCTCAGCCACTGGTCTGTAGTGTGCTAATCCAGTTTCTGTGTCAGACCCTCAGTGGGTCTGCTATGCTAATGGAGCTCACAGAAGCAGTGGAACAAGTTGTAGTGGTCCGATTAGCACATGGGCCTAACGGGGACTCTAAAAGGAAAAACATGTAAGCACTGCTGACTACTTCAGGGTTGCCCTTTGACAAACTCTGACACTGTAATCACTCATTCTGCCTGGTATTGTGTGAAAAGGAACACTTTAAGTTAAAACATTTTCTTGTGTTATAGAGGTAGGGTGGTGGGGCACTTACCATAATACCATAATCTGTCTCTGAGTATCCTAGTTTATTTTATTAGACTGAAGTCATAAAAAAGTCATAGACCGTTAAGAAAATGGATAAACAAGCAGGTGGATGGATATCTGGACATTGTAAAACAGAGAATGAAAACATGGTAACAAACCAATGAACCATATGCACGAATATTAAACTTAAAAATGTTCTTGCATTCAAGTAGAATGCTGAGTTACCTTGTGGAAATGTTTGGTCAAATATTCTTTTCCTGGCATGTTGATGTGGTTATGCGTGTCTTAATCTCTCTAAGCCATCAGTGCTGTTGGGTAGCTCTGCGTCATGCCTTCACATGTCGATTTGTTTGCACAGCAGATGCTCCTGCCCAGCTAGTCTAGCTGCACAGATGCTCTTTGCCCATGTTCTCCTCTCTGGGTAATTAACCTTTGAGCCTGGAGTTGTTAGCGCCCTGCTAGTACACCTTGGTTTCATTCATCTGCTGCACACTGTACTGTGAAATGTAGCCCTGTTCAGATGCCATCTTTCTGTCTCCACTAAATGTTGTGACACTATGTTACATGTTGTGCTAAACTAGGTTAGTTGATTCCACATATTCTTCCATTGTGCTCCTGGGTCTGTGTCCATATAAAGTTGTTTGTACACATTGCTTGTACGTCTCAGGCTTTTAAGTGACCATGAAAGGTAGGATGACATTACTTATTTATTGTTATTTGTTTGCTGTTGTTTACTGTTATCTCCGTCCTCTACATCTCTCTTTGTTTGTTTTATAGGTTGCTTGTCCCTTCCTTTTCTCCTCCAGTTGATACCTTGTGTTTCTGGTGCATTATTTCTCTGGGTGTAGGCTACTCTGTCTTGGGTAATGGTGCTTGGATCGATTTGTCTTTTTGGGGGTGAAAGCTATCCTGAGTACCCACTGGATGAGTGCTAGTCCTTCAGTGGGCACTGGGGAAATGAAGAGGAGGTGCTGGTTCACTTTCTTTCAACCTCTCTCTTTCTCTGGCTCTGGTGTGTGTGTGTGTGTGTGTGTGTGTGTGTGTGTGTGTGTGTGTGTGTGTGTGTGTGTGTGTGTATGTGTGTGTATGTATGTGTGTGTATGTGTGTGTGTGTGATGTATGTGTGTGACAGCAAGAAAGAGAGAATGAGTGCATGACACAAAAAAAGTAAAAGAGAGAGTGAAAAGAAAGAAAGAAAGAAAGAAAGATAGAAAGAAAGAGAAGGCAAAAAAAAATAATGTAACTGCAGTGGCAGTGTGCCATCGGCATCACCCTGGGGCAGAGAGGACTCTGATTTATCAGGGCATTCATGAAGCTCCTCTCCTCAGGTAGTGGAGGGGAAGAGTGCTGATATACCAGGGATGGGGAGAGGTGGGGTGGGAGGGGTTACAGGTGGGCCAGTGGGCCCACAATGGGAGCGTTTGTCCCTTTATTGTTCTCATAGTGATCATCGTCACCAATATTCACATACGCATCTTCGAAGCACAACTATTAGTCATTGCACATGACAAACACTGCATTTTAATCCATTTTTTACATAGTCACACATAGTTTTACATGTCACATAGATTACAGTCAGGTAGGAAACAGGGATTGCGAGTGCAAGACAGTGAGGGAGATGTCTTTAGCTAAAAAACTGGAGAGAGGACGACAAATGATGAAGGGAAAGGGAACAAAATGAAGGGAGAGATGGAGGAGATGCATAATGAAATAGATGACAAGAGGCTGACAGAGAGAGAGAGAGAGAGGGAGGGAGAGAGAGAGTGAAAGAGCAAGGCCAGAGGGAGGAGAGAGTGAATGAGAAATTAAAAGGATTGCCGAGTGCATCTGAATTTGTTCCATCCACAGACATCCTCCTTGCTCCAATTCTCTCGAGTTCTTTAGGGTGGCGGTGGGCGGTGGGTTGTGGGTGGTGGGAGCAGCAGCACTGTTTTGCAGGGAGTCGGGGCAGACAGTTTTATCTCATCCATCCCTCCCCATAAATTATCCCCAGACGAGCCCCTTTGTGCCCCAGTCAAATGAAAACAATGGGTGATTTCCACACCCGTAAGTGAATTACGGCTTATCTTAAAAGCGTTGATGGTGGCTTTCAGCCTGAATCACGCCCACCCGGCTGCCACTCTCAACACTCTGGGCTGCGAGCTTAGATCTGTGTGTAGCGTTGGACATCATCACAGGCCAGACACAAGGACTCGAGACATGTCTGTTTAGTTTCAGACAGACAGTAGAGTTCAGTCACTGTGGTTGATCAGAGTTTAAAGTTGAATAAGAATAGTTTTGTTGAGAAGCAGGCCTGGAATTGAAGGGAGCATCTGGGGTAGGCTACTGAGGGTGGGGGTATTAGTGGTTTTAGGGGTGGTATTGGTTCTAGACAATTCCAGATCAGGAGTTTTCAACCAGTGTTTTTTTTTAAGGTAAGCAGTAGATTGAGCTCCGATAAATTATCCAAAAAAATGTTTCTGAATGCTGGTTAGATTTGTTTGCATGTTTGTACAGTATATGCATTTAGATCTCTACACATTAGAAACCTATATGCCTTATACTGCATGTGCTGATTAGTCCTATTATTGCTGCCAGCGCAGTCAGACATCTTTGCTCTCAGAGCCTTGGAGGGCGTGCTGTGAAGGGGACAACCAGAGGAGTGACTCCTGTGGGTTATTGGGATTCAGAGAGGATCGTTTACCCCTCTCCCATGAGACCATCTATAATAACCAATTCAGTTCTCTCTGCGCTTGCCGACACGGCCTATTGTTAGCTCCAGAATAGCAAAAAAACGTCATGAGAAAGATTCTGAGGCTGACCCTGAGTTTACTTCTCTCTCTTCTCAATGGTAAACAAAGAGGTGTACAACTTGTAGCATGCCTCCTAAACGTAACTGGGGGGTGGGGGGTGAGGGCAGAAATTAGCTTGTCTGTGCAGAGATAGAGGTGCTATCTCCTCACTTGCTAACTACGCCTCATATCGTGCAAAGTGGATGAAGCGGTGAGGGTTGACAAAGATATGCTGAAAGCTGAATGCATTAATATTTATTGTCAGATAATGAAGAGAGAGCTGATTCATGTAACACTTCTGTTGAGGGAAAGCATATTGAGCAGCACTTAAAAAAACAAAAACAAATCTGTCTTTCTGGCCACTATTGTTTGATCTGCTGCACCACCTTAAACAAAACCTTGTATCTTGTTTCTCTCCTGGTGCCTTAATTGGTTTTGACCTCCTGAGGGAGATGGGAGAGACTTTGCTGGCATCTAAAAGCTCATTAATATTCATAGCGAGTCGATCGACGGGGACCAGTCAGAGGTCTCCAATTAGCCCGATGGATCGATCATGTTTTATGAATAGATGTGCTGCATAGTAACAGCTCAGGTAGCAGAGGCCTCACACTCCTAGATGGGTGAATAGACTGAAAATCAAAGATGAGAGAGGAGAGGAACAAACGTCATTCTCATATAGACTTTCTATGCATGTTGACACACAGACTTGCTGAATTGCTGAGCAATTAACAACGTCTTTAGTGGTTGGCCATTAGCAAATGCATTGGCTGGTGAGTGTATGACGGTGTAAGCTCTTGCCTTGATGCTTTAATTTTAGCTTATCTTCATCCACAGAGGTGGTATCAATGCAGTCACCATTGCATTAGTATAAGTGCATGAGCAGTGCCACAAATCAAAAACAAATTTGCTGCTGTCGATGAGAGACATTCGTCTTTGTCTGAATAGTGGAGCATCATTGCGATGAAGATGCATTGGGCCCAGGGATGCTGGCCTTGGATTGCTGTTGTATCAGCATTTCACCTCTGTGTTCACTGTGTTTTTTTATTGTGCTTCTGGATCTTTAGTGCTGTATCTGTGCTCTCGGCTTTCAGCCACAGTCTCCTGGGTTTAATTGAGCCGATCGAAGCATTCTCAGTTGCGCTTTGAGGTATGCATGCAGGGGTAATAATCTTCCTTTCTCCATGTCACAGGAATACTTATTTACACAGCATATGTTTCATCAAGTATCTGTGAGGAGGGTGTGTGTGTCTACTTTTATTCCTTCTTGTTTGTGGGTCTACTTTTTCTTTGTCCTTTTCTTCTTTTTCTGTCAATTTGATATTCCCCTTTACTTTCTTTCTTTCTCCTTTTCCTGTACTCTTGGGGTGTGTCATGTACAAGCAAACAAGCGTCAGTGATTCTCTGAGTCATTCACTATCACACATCTGCTAGCTTATACCGCACAAAAAATCATTGGCTGCCCTCTGCCTTCAATTGCCACCATCTTCAACTCCAGTTGTCTCAGCAGGGCCAGGAACATCCTAAAGGACAATACCCAGCCCGCTTTCCATCTCTTCAACCTGTTGCCATCTGGCAGGCGTTTCAGGTCCATAACAGCCAGAACAAATAGATTCAGGGACAGTTTCCCTGTTATCCCAAAGCCGTCACCATGCTGAACTCACATATGCACTGAGGACTGTTAGATTTTGTATGTGGGTGAGTGTCTGTAGTGAAACCAGGGGAACCGCTCTGACACACCATCCCAATGTGCATTTCCGTACAGCTGCCTACCCCCACCCCCGATCCATATTTGCACTGATTGTTATTTATTTGTTTTATTACCTCCACCAGTACACTACCTCAACACACTGTATGCTGCTTGCCAGTTTGTACTCATGTCTGTCGTATCTGTTTTATTGTCTGTCTGGGTACTCAATGGTTTTACATAGGTGTTTTTCTTTTATTGCATAGTAGTTTTGTACAATAGTTTTGTAAAGGACTTATTTATACTTTGTAATAGTTTTGCATAGGACTTAGGCTTTCTATTCTATTCTATTCTATTCTATTCTATTCTATTCTATTCTATTCTATTCTATTCTCATAAGCAGCTGTCCTCAGCACACAGCACACAGCACACAGCAGACACCAAACTTAATCCAACTTTATTGCTTTCATAAAGCTTTGAGCGGAAGCACAGCCAACCAGAGCCCAGGTTACATACAGAAGAGGGCTCCAAAAACCCAGGGCACAGAAATAGTGATGGGAGAGGGGCATTATGAATGGATTATGGGATTTGTAGACATTTGGTATGAACTCATATAAGGCTAAATAGATTGCTGAGATGTTTTATAGGTAGACTGATGGCCAAGGTCATAGATGAATGATATATCAGTTATAATGGCACCCGTTGTGCCTTTGTGGTGTCTAAAATTAAGCATTTTTTATAACGGAGAAGAATTTCTCACATGCTCAGAACAGTGAATGTTTTCTTATGTTATTTTTCTTTTCAAAAGAACACGTCTAAAGATAACATTCACTCTAGATAAAAGCTTCAATTTGGTGTTCAGCAAAGCCATCTGGGCTGTCATCATACCACAGAAAAACAGAACAGAACAAAAGTGGACAGAAAAGACACTTGTCACAGAGGCTTTGGAGGTTACCTTTTCTATTCACACTCAAAACAAATCAAAACATGAAACAAATCAGTTATGAAAAATTATTTTGAAAAGACTTTATGAACTTTATGTGTGTCATAAATAACAGCCAGTATGAATACTTCTTCTAGAGCTGCAAAGATATCCAGCACAGCTACCAGCCTTAACACTAGTAACACGAGTATTACCTCTCACAGCACATATGCTATAAGTCGGGTGTGTGAAGCCCCAATCATTTTCCCATGGTCCTTTTGTAGTGGAGCCTCACATGGTGGCTCTCTCTTGAGGTTTATGTACTATCAGAGGGGGTGCCTCTTCCTCCCCTATGGCTTGAAATTGCCTCCATTCCATCATAGTTTGCGGGGCACTGCTGCAGTTGATAAATGTAAATTAGTATGCCGACACACAGTGTGGCTTAAACAGAATATATTCCCCTCTGGTGCTGGTTATTGCCTTTCCTCCTCTAATCTATCCAGCCTGCATTGTCAAACAGAGAGAGAGAGAGAGAGAGACAGACAGACAGACAAACAGACAGGGAGGGAAGGAAATCTGGTCTCCTGCCTCGTTATTCCACACGTTAATAAACGGCTTGACAGAACCATCTGCCTAATTCATTCCCTGCCGTCTATATTGATACCACTCTCATGGGCATTTTCTTTTAGCTGGGGCTAAATTGAAACCCTGTAGGCTAGAGGTGGCAACATAACACAGCAAGGCCACAGAGAGTGAGTGAAGGCCACAGAGAGTGAGTGAAGGCCACAGAGAGTGAGCGTCTCGCCTATTATATTGGCATCAGTTGCTTTCTCTTAACACCGTGGGCCCTAATTGTGTGATTTCAGAAATCACATAGTCACCATAGTCTCCACCTGCCACCTCTTTTAGTTTTCTTGAGGGATTTTCACATTGAGCCCATCTCATTTCCAATAACGGAATAGCAGCAATGAGGCTTAGAGAGACTGCTGTGTTATTGCATATCGGTGTGCAAATTTTATAATGATAACTTATTTTGAGACGCGCTCGGATTTCTGTGATGACCAGAAACCTAATGCGGCTCAGTCTGTGATTGTATTTCAGGGCAAATGGAAGGAGCCTGGCATGAGCAGCAGACACTGATGTTTTTGTAATTTTTTTAAGTGGATTGGATACACCAATGTCCACAGACCTGCGTCTCGTCCTATTGGTTTTAGAGAGATGAATTCTAATCAAAACCTTTGCCGCAACATGAATGTGGATTTCTGATCTGATACTGAAAACTTGGATGTGACCTGAGGGAAGTAAAGTTTTGCCTTTGATTATATCCACCACATCTCCTTTACAAGCTGTAGAAACTTTCTCTAGAAATGTCCAGAAAACTCAAAGTAGATATGGTGGTCTGGCCCCTCAGTGACCTCTCATGTAACTGGAAGAGGATGATTACATCCAAATGGAAGGATTTTTTTTTTTCGCATGGGGTGATTTTTTTTACTAATCCTCCTCTCTCATACCAAACATCACAGACACCTACACATTGCCTCCTAGAGAGAAGTACTTATGACCTGTGACCAAGTGCCCTGTGCCAAAGGTTCACACACACATGCACACACATACATGCACACACACACACACACACACACACACACACACACACACCACATGCATGCACATACACACTACACACATGCACACACACACACACACCACATGCATGCACATACACACTACACACACACACACCCCACACACACATACACCAGACACCCCCCCCACACACACACACACACTAACAAACTCTCTCTTGCTCTCATGCCTTTCCCTCTTTCTCACATTTGTCTCGTTGTCTCAAGGTTTCCTCTTGTTACGTCTTGCTCTCTCCCTCTCCCTCTCTCCCTCTCTCTCTCTCCCCCTCTCTTTCCAGCCTCTGCGTCCAGCTCATCTCTCTTCTCCCTTGTCATTTCCCCTCCTCTTCCTCCCCCAACTGTCTCCTCCTCTTCCTCCTCCTCTTCTCCCTCGGTGGGGGGCTCAGACTCGTAATGTGTGGTGGAGTGTGTCGCTCAGGCTCCCTCTCCACCTCTCCCAAGACCCACAGTAGTGATGAGCTCCTCCATTTGGCTAGCCACTGTGGACACAGCCCTGTGCTAACAGGACGCTTCACTGGGCAAACTCTGCATTAATTGGATGATCCACGTAAAGGAGACATTTCCCTCGGCTTTTGGATCACGGATGCAGGAGGGCCAGAGCAAAGGGCTCGCCTTCTCAGAGACACACGTGGTGGAAAATCCGAGGCAGACATCGCTGCTCAAAATAATGGCATATGCCTAGTTTTTTTTTATTATCTGTGCTAAAAATACAAATAGTGTGTGTTTATATTTTAGGCACAAGAAAAAAAAGTAAGACCTGTTTTTACTCTCTCGTAATTGTCTCATAATTGTCATGGCTCCATGGAATTTGGGAGCTTTCAAGCATATTGTTAGGTCCTCATTGTTTTGCACCCAAGGCATTATATAACAGAAATGAGCAAGATTTATGCAAAACACCCATTCAGAGTAGACTTTCAAAGAGTTATGAGCTGTTGAAGTGATGACTAAGTCATTAAATTTTAACACCTTATCTTGCTATTTTTTTCAGACACAGAACATGATAGCACTTATGTTTAGAGTGGGTTTCAGACTATTGTATAATTGTATTATTGTATAATACAGTTTGTATAGACAGCATAACAAACATAATTCTAGTAGACAAGCCAGCCAATAAATGTATGACGTTGAACAGAATATGTACATTTCCTCATCACATAGGAAGGGCTCTATTGATTTGCTTTTTTTCTTTGAAAGATATCTCAAAGCACAGTATAAATAGCCCTCTGGCCTCATTCATTCATTTTAATAGCGAATAAGGGGGAAGAAATGACATTAGTGTGTACTCTGGAGGGATTCCATTTTGGAATGTCTCTCTGTACCGTACCTCAGAGAAGCCAACTCAGCTTTAATGTCTTAATATAGATACTTGCCTGTAAAATAGAACTCGCTACAGGAGTGAACTAATCTTCAATGATGTGAATCAAGTGTGTGTGTTTATGTGTTGTCATGACACAATTGACCATGTATCCTACTCCTTGAACACATGATCCATCAAAGAATTAGCCTCCATATCTACCTCTCTGGTCGCTACCAGTTTGTACATGCTCATAATGAGTCATCATCCCACACCAAAGTAAAGTTTGGTGTACCCAAGGCTCAGTGCTGGGGCCCCTGTTATTCTTCCTGTACATGTTACCTTAAGGATCTGTTACAATTAAACATGGCATTACTTTCCACTCCTATGCCGATGATACCCAGCTTTACCTTTCTATGAAGCCTAATGACTATATGCCAATAACTAAACTTGATGCCTGCCTCCTAGACATAAAAACCTGGATGACTAATAATCTACTGTGTTTAAACTCTGATAAAACTGAAGTTATGATGATTGGCCCTAAACAGGTGAACAACATTCTACCATTCTTCACCAAAACTTACTCAATGGCCTTTCACTGTCATGTAACACAAATGTTAAAGACCTCTGGGTAATTATTGACCAGGACCTCTCTCTAAATAGCCATCTTTTTTCCACCTTTATATAAATATTGCTAAAGTTCCTATCCTTTGAGGATTCTGCAAAATTAATACATGTATTTATGACTTCCAGGCTCGATTATTGCAATGCTCTATTCTCTGGGTGTAGTAATACCTGTATCAAAAACCTACAGCTAATACAAAATGCTGCGGCCCGAACACTCCCTAGGACTAAAAAATATCTCATACATATCTCTCCTATCCTTGCTTCCTTACATTGGCTCCCTATTAAAAGTCGAATCGATTTAAAAATATTCCTCCTAACCTACAAAGCCCTCAGTGGCCATGCTCCAATATATCTTAAAGACTTACTTGTTCCTTACCACCCTCCTAGAACCCTAAGATCCCAAAATGCTGGTCATCTTGTAATCCCAAGAATATCAAAATCTATGATAGGAAAAGCCTTTTGTTACCGTGCACCCCTCCTGTGGAATAATCCCTCCAACCACATCCCACAAGCGGACACTCTCAATACCTTTTAAGTCTAGACTTAAACCTTCCTCTTTACTGTTGCCCATAGTTAGGGATGGTGCATGGCAAATCATCACTTCTTCAGGTCTTTTGGGAAGGACTGTCTCTGCTGTTGCCCCCAGTTGCGAGGCATGGTGGCCACTGACCTTAGTTATGCTGCTATAGCCTAGTGCTGCCACAAAACCATCATGCGTCATGCCGTACAATTCTCTTTCTCTCTCTTTCCCCTCTCTCTCCATATGATTCTGGTTCCCATTGTGTCCAGTTAGGACAATCCAATTAAAAAGCAATCCAACTGGGGGGTTTTGTGGCTTAGTTGGCTGAGAGGTGCGGTTGAATAAGGCTCTCTCTGTCTCTCTCTGTTTCTCTTTCTCTTGTCTCAGTTTTCAGGGCTGTACCTGCTGTCATTCTTCATCATTGTGCTGGGCCTTGTCCTCTACTCCTCCTCCTCCACCTATGTCGCCCAGGACCCACGGGTCTACAAACAGTTTCGCAACGCCGGCAACCCCGTCACAGACACACCCACATCTGGCACCCTGGAGCCCTCAGTGACCTATACCAGCCTGGGCCAGGAGATCGAGGAGGAGCCGTGCATCCGGGTCGCCTGATTAGTGGGGGAGAAAAGAAAGCGTATTGGTATTGGGTTTTGCGCCCCTTAGTCAATCATCCCCCTTCCCATCCCTTCTAACTGACATTTAAAAAAAAAGGCAGAGAGTGTGCGAGAGAATTGTTGAGTAGAAGACAGAGAGAAAGTGTGAGAAAGCAATGCCTGTGGAGTTATGAAAGAGAGAAAAAAGTAGCAAGATAAGCAAAGCAAACGTACACTGTGATCACAAACTGTGAAAAAAAAATGGTAGCAGTGATTCCTGTAATTTTGTCATGTCCTGAAGGCTTATTGTGTAAAGAATGCTCAGCACCTCTACCTTGACCAGCCCTGACTGTTTGACAATTATGTGTTAGATGGATTCCTGGTTGACTTTTCACCCAAAACAGTTTCTTTGTCAACCATTTTTTGTTACATGAGCACAAAAACAAACAAAACACAAGCCGATGTGTTTATTGCTTTTCAGCGTTTTAAAGCTCGGACACCATTGGGTTTGCATCAATGTCATGTTTATGTGTATGTTCTGGGGTCGTATGTTTTTAAGTTTTAAACAGACTCTTTAGAGTCAGTGCCTTTCGCAGCACCCTCCATGAGAGGAAAACAGTTGGCACGCCTCATTTGTGATTAGGTTTGTCACTCTGACGTTTTTCTGGCTAAATCACTGTTATGGTATGTGCTTGCTTGTCCACAGACCCACAACCTCCTAGTTGATGTTCCAAATTGTGAAAAAACAGATTGACTGGTTGACTAGTTGGTGTTACAGTTGCTTGTTTTTTCATATTTATTCATTTTATGAAATGTATCATCTCATATATGAGGTATGCTAGTGGAGAGAAATTATCATTTTATTTGATGAGCATTCATCTGTTAGTGTTGGTGACTGTAAGCTCATCAGTTTTAATGCACTTGTCAAGAATTTTGTTGGTTTTCAGTTAATTGTTTATGTGTTAACTTCTATGCTAGGATGTTAGGCATTTAGTTATTTGGATATTTAAAAAAGGAAATCCAGGAAAGCTTTTGAAGTTGTGTTAAACATTCATCCTTACACATCTACTGTGTTTTATTTGGTGTTTAAATGTTGAATTTCTAGATACTTTTGTCTTCAAATGGAAAACAGTTGAATTTTAAAGCAATCATGATTTATACATGCAGTATATCATCACAAAGACTAACTTACCAAAGCCCTTGCTTGGTGGTTTATTTGATAAGGTTTTTTTCCTGACCAGGGATTTGTAGTGGAACTGTGTGCTTGAACATCATGCATCTGAATGTAAAGTAAATCGTCAGGCTTATTTGCATAAAATCCAGAATACAATCTATCTATCACTCCAGCCTGGTGTTCTGCACATATAGGCACGGACGACCATGCCAAACATAAAATCAACCTAATGCAAACATAGTGTACTTGAGCCATATGGTCATGGAATATATCAATATATCAACATACTTTTTTGCCATTCATGACTGAAAACAAACCTTAGTTTCTATAAGAACACTTTGTAACTAAAAGTTGATTTGGACCATACATGCATTTTCTTTAGCCTAATTCAAATAAGTAAGCGTGAAGGTTTTTTTTTTATTTGTTTTGAAAGTTAAGATGTGCTCATAAGGGAAAAGTTGAGAGACACTCTCTATACATACAGCATGTATAGTTGCCAGCCAGCTTATCTGGCTCTTAGAGAGACCTGCCATATTAGCATCATCTATTTAAGAATGTAAACATCAGTGTTCTAAAAAGGGACTTCAACTTGACTCAATCAAAAGTAGTATCATCTCATCTACAGCATCTATTTTATTTATGCAATTTTGTAAAATACTGTATTTCTATACTGTAACTGTACAATGCTCAATTATTTGAATTTGCTGTATTTTTTAACTTGTTTTATTTTCTTGTTTTCTTCTTCTTTCTTACACTGTAGCCTACTGTTCTGTTTTTCTTGTCACTGGTGTATAGTTTGCAATGCTAAAACAAGTTTGTGAAAAACATGGGATTTGAGAATCTTTGTATGATATGCTTATATTAATTACATTTCTAATTACTCATTCTGATAGGCCTGATGAAAAGTAAAGTTGAGTCAAAATAAAAGTCAGCTATGACTGGGATCACAGGGAAATAAAGATAAGATGGAATATGACTGTTAAAACATGTTTGGGAAAATTGGAAGAATCAGAGAACTGAAATGTGTAATTCATTCACATGATTTTGTAAATTAATTTTCATTGACTGTGATACAGGGAAATGAACTATGGTAATGCTAAAGTATGAAATATACCTGGAAAAAATGTTTTGTGACACCTGTAGTGATTTTTGTAGTAATCGGGAAAAATTAATCAAAAACTCTCATTTTAGGTTCATTCAAATAAGACTGACTGCTGAAACTTCTCATTCAGAAAACAAGTGTACTTTTGTAGGATTTAGTGAGCATAGCGTTGTATGGCATAAGTAAAAAATGTTAGTTATTTGAGTCATTGCAGTGCAGTATTTCACGTCACGTTACAGTACTCAAAAGTATTTGAAGATGAGGACATTACAACATGCAACTTAAAGTTTCTCTTAGTGAGTAGTGAGGTTGCTCCCTGCACCCTCTGCATATGCTATCTATCCATTCAGTTCTGTGTTGAAGTTGCATTACTTCTGCTGAGCATGTGTAGCATGTTTACACATCCTACTTTGCAATATCTGTTCTGGACTGCCTGTCACCATACATTTCACAGGCCAATAGAGCATAAGAATAAATCAACAACTGAATGGGTTATACAGAAATGTTTCTTAACTATTTCCTATAAACCTATTCAGTTGAGGTTTTTAGAATTATGAGTCAACCTGATTTTTGCATAGCAGATCAGTATGTGAGAACCAGGCTATATCTGATAAGCAACTTGAGACATTTTAATTGTGGTAAAGGTTTCACATTTCTCAACATTAAACATGAAACACCAATCTGTTCTTAAGATAGATAAAGCATCACTGTTTGTTTAGCAAAGTTTTTCCTGACAATTTGTTAACTGGATAAGTGGTTCCAAACTTTTAACTGTCGTACCCACTGTGACACTCCGAGTCCTATCGAGTACCCAGAGTACCAAGTAGGCTACCCCCTGCATCACTGACCGCTTACTTTAACAATCAATTGTTTTTTGGATAAATAAACAAAATGCTGCACAAAATGTTAACACATATTATATGGAAAACAACAATGTAGAACCAGTTGGGTTGTTTTTGAAGATAGTCTTAGTGTAAGATTTTTTACCGTGCTATCTGTATGCCGGTGAGAGCTGAGAACACACATTCACAGATTAATTTTGCGTACTAGAATTGATCCAAGTACCCCTAGAAGTATTTTTATCCCAGTTTGACAACCTCTGATCTAGAGGATGATTAATCACTGCTAAAATCCCAAGTGTTTAATAAATCAAATTAGATTGCACTTAAAAAGAATGGCACATTGTCACAATTGTGTTAAACAAAACATTTTCTAAAACACTGCAGTTTCTGCTTTTACATATTAGAAACATCTCCGATCAGTTCATGAACATATTTGTTGTCTGTGATACAGATTAAGTAATGTGTTGTACGGTTTCCTCTCTAAAAGGAAATTGTACGCTTGTAGGCCTACAGCTTTGCCAGATGTTAAGTTTTTCTTGTACAGCTTCTTTCAATGTTGTTCTTAAGTGGTGTGTGAACGTTTGGTTTCAATAATTAGCCAAGTGTAAAAGAGTTTGTATTTATTTCATTTCAATAAACAATTCACCTATCAATAGTCCTCAGTAGTGATACATTTATTGGTTGATCACAAACAGACCTCCGGTGGCTTTCTGGCAGTTTATCTCACCTTTCGACAGGTAAAATGTTCGTAAAGGTAGGCTAATTTGTAGAGAAATCTATAACATTTCACAGGTAGGTTTAGGTATGATTCCCCTCCTCAGACGTAGAATGGTATTACCCAGATAATTAAATACGGTTGCTATCTGGTCCTAAAGTGGCTATGGTGTGGTAATGGCGCTTCTAGATGGGAGCTGGGAGAACGAGTTGCAGGAACAATTTTCCTTGTTGTCCGCCACCTCACTTGAAGCTGAGAATAAGTGCGAGACAGACAATACACAGTTGTGTAGCACTACAGACACGTATCTGTTACACCTGTGCGATGAAGTCCTCATTCTCATTTTGCGCGAGCTAGACCCAATGTCTTTGTTGAGGATTGGAAGCACCTGCAGGACGCTCTTTCGAGTAAGTTCCTGCAACTCGTTGTGGACGAAACACTTCCAGGTAGGCCCACGTGTACATTGCAAATACGCACTATTATCACTGCGCACTCTTCTGTTGTATCAGTGTTTTAGGAAACTGTGTTGGCTGAAAGTCATTTATTGATTTATTGATCACCTCACAGGCCTCTTTCGAAGTACCCATGCCCACAGCCACATGCTCAATGTCTGCCAAAAATTCCTTCCGTCTTCTCTTCATGTGGAGAGCGCTGTTCAGAAACCTCCACTGCAACCGGTCTCTCCAAGAGAAACTATTCGCGGAGATTCCCAACCCTCCCCACAGGTACTGGATTCAGTGGCTAGTTTTAGAAGAAAATGTGCCTTTGCCATCGGTTAGACTACCCTCCATCGACATTGAGTCCTTATGGGGTGTAGCTCGAGACGTGCTGGAGTCCAAAGTTAAAGGTATGGCACCACCTTTTGATATGGCCTGTAACATTAGCAATTCGTATTCTGTCCTTTGCGACTTTGATGCATAACCTGACAGATTAACTCGACACCTTTACAGTCACCTTATTTTCTTTATTCTCACCGTTTTCATGCAACTTTTAATTTAAAAATGTTTTTAATATAAATAAAATGTGTATTGTATGCATCTCTTTCCTCAGAGAAGTCTGATGAAGGCGACATTGTCAGGTTCGAGTGGAAAGAGTTGTATAACCTGGCAGTTGCGAACCATGGAGGTGTTGCGCTAGTGTTTCAGCATGTTCTGGACCAACACAGCAGAAATGGTAAAACGCCTTCGGCCTAATCTGTGCAAACTGATGTAGTACTCCATGAGGAGCAAAGCTTTTTCCAAACAATGTGTTGCCCCTTTCCTACCCAGCCGGATTTTACCAGTTAATTAATGGCTCTGTTTAAACCGGCATGATCTCTCGGCATTTGCGATGACGAAGCTGAGCAGTTTTAGTCTGAATGGTTTCCTTGCTTGCTGTGAAAGTGTTTGGCTTGCTCCATCTTTCTTTGTTTTATCTATAACGTCTGAGAGGCTGATGTATGTGTTTGGCTTTTCTGTCTTGTCCTTGTTGGCTTGAAGGCCTTATCGGCTTGAAGGCCTTGTGTGAACTTTGTCCCTTTGCTGTTTTTTCATAACTTTGACAAAAAATGCCAGGAGCCTGAGGGGGAGAAAATAAGGTTATCCAATTTTTTGCACTACTGAACCACTTCAAAGTCGTTTTGATCGGCCGGCGACTCTTTGAGGGGAGGAATTCTGTGGCACGCTTTGGACACAAGGACCGCTTCCCCTCTGTGGATTAGGTCTCGCACCCCCCTGTAGCTGTCCGGCTGAACTTTTGACCCTTCACAAAATAGCGAATCTCCCTCAGTTTTTTTTATACAGTAAATGTCACAGTACCAGAAGTACTTTGGATAAATTTGCATTGCAGTTCTATATTCAGCACCGTGCATTCATAAGTTTCATTCAACTTAAAAATTTCAAGTCAATGTCATTCATTCAGCTTGTTATAATTTCATATCATATTTTCTTAGATTGGCTGTAATCTTCCACTGAACGCTATCGGCCAACTGACTGGTTGACTTTTATAGAATCGTGTATCCGTGTCATGAATCCTGCGGTGTAGCCTCAGACTAATCTGCTGTTATGCTCCGCAGGTTTTATTTATATTGCAGCATGGTGCAGCGTTAATTAACTTGGGTTCTTGCTGTGGGTTCTTGTTGCGCATTCGTAGATATAGACAGATAGACTGGAACGCTTTAGGATGAGTGCCATTTAGTTAGATGCACATTGTGGTGAATGGTTACTGCAAGGCATGGCGGACTTGGAGGTTGCTCTGAAATTGAAAAGCTTCCTCTAATTTCCTCTGCGTTCTCTGCCTAGGATTCAACCTGGCAATGAAAATGTAAGTGGTGAATGAGTCAGGCTAGTGGTACTTAAAATCTGACACTTGGTGGGCGGGCAGGCTAGTCTGACCTAACCCTGTTGAAAAGCATGCTCAGTTGGGGACTGGGGAAATGTTCATTAAACACAGTAGAGCACAGAAAGTCTCTACTTGGAGAAACTTGAGACAAATCAGACTTTCTCTCAGCCAGTCCTTTTTCCGTTCTGCCTAGTTGGGTTCCATTCTGCCTCAGGTGTAAGCATCATAAGTGACATTATATTACTGAGTTGTAATAATTAGGTGTAACCATCAAAAAACATCAAAATTGCACAGCTGAGGTGAACCAGTGAGACTTGGTGATGCCAAACTAGTTCTATTCATGGATGGGTTTCCCAAAATCATAGCTGCTATTTGGCTAATTTTATTGCACAGACAGCTGGTCAATGACTAAGTATTGAAGTGCTAACCAGTTAGCTATGTAGTTGGTTGGCAATGGGAAATTGCATTGCAACCAACAAAGTTGCCGATTTAGTTAGCAGTTACGGGTTTGGGAAATCTAACACTTTTCTCTGCACTTCAGCCCTTTCTTCAAAGGAGTAGATGAACATGCTAATATAGTAGAGCCCTTTTCTCCCCTATCAGATCACACTGACTTGGAGTCCCTGTATAGACAGTACACCCAGTGCCGCTTCCAGTGGCTCTTCACCTATTGGCTTTTCCAGCAACCTCCACCTTTCAACCGGCAGCTTCGCTCCATCTACCTGCTATGGCGACAGCACAGCAAGCGCAAGGTGGCCTCCTGGGGAGAGACGCTGTGTGACGTGCGCTACCTGGCCTCTCTGCACAGCATCACCAGTGACTACTGGAAGGGCAAGCTAGCTGGAGGGGACGAGAACGTTGGTGAGTGAAGAATTGGTTGGTTCCACAATTAGTTGCTGCTGCTGTTCCAAGATTGAAAACCCTGCTGTGAACCAAAAACTAGCCATTGCAGGGGAATGTGTATTATATTAGTTTTGTTTTTGTGTTGGTTTAGATTCCCCCTCTTAGTTGATTTAATAAGCAAATGTAATGTTGAGTGTAGCACTATTGCAAGAATTTTATACTTTTAATGCAGGTTGCTACTGCAGACTGTCATGTTAATGCCAGATTTGATAGTCTAGTCACAGTGTCTTGGGAGGCCCATAATTTGAATTGCTTTAAAATGGTGCCCCCTCCAGGGAATGCCTGGTCACGCATCTTTTACTGATTGCTTTGTAGTGCTCCACTTGTTTTTGAGAATCCACCACCTTTGGCTTGCATAAGCGTAATTGGATACAGTTGTATCCTAATCTTTTCTCAGGAGGTTTTTTTATTTTTACCTTATTGCCTACGGTGGGAGTCATTTTGCTTTAGCAAAGGGTCATCAGATGGTTTGAAAATGGTGCTCTGTTTACTCCACTCCATAGGAATCCAGACTGTTGAAAACTACTTTTCAATGTGCAAGTCACTGGTGGCTTGGATCCTGGGCCGTGACTGGGGGAAATTAAAACGCAAAAAGGTACAGACCTCCCCCTCCTCTGAAAATGTATCCTTTTAATTCCATTTTGAAAAATCTAAATTTTCTTTCTCTGATGGTTGAATTCTATGCAGTTGTGACCTGTGCTTTTGCCTTCATATAAAAAAGAATGAAGTTGATGGGCTAAGGGACACAAAATGAGTCAGTAGTTTTGCTTGCATGGCAGAATTCGATCCTTTATCACACATGCATGCACAGTCACATCTGCACACATGCCTTTTCAGTTCCCTCCCTTGGCATTTAAACATTATGCCAGTGTGAATCAGGCAACATTAAGCACCATTTGCTTCATTAGCTTGTTGCAGCTGATTTTACAGGTCATGGCTGCAGCCTGTAATGATGGGGTGCGCGCTGCCCGTCTAATGGCTGTGTAAATGTATTATAGGCATATCGGTGCATGTCCCACTCAATTACCACTGCACGTGCCCTCACTTATTAAACCAGTCCATCACACCCGCAGGCAAGG
This sequence comes from Tenualosa thibaudeaui, assembly GCA_027481765.1. Taxonomy (NCBI): domain Eukaryota; kingdom Metazoa; phylum Chordata; class Actinopteri; order Clupeiformes; family Clupeidae; genus Tenualosa; species Tenualosa thibaudeaui. The sequence goes on along the minus strand of JAIFZK010000001.1, from coordinate 4,976,141 downwards.
CTGTGTTCACACTGTTCTGTTGGAGCAGCAATTGAGGGAGAGTTAACCCTTCATCTCTAACAACCAATTTAATTCTGCAACTATCTTTGCCTATGAATTCCCATGTTGAATTCAGTTAATCCTGATTCTTAATCACTTTTTACAATGTTTTTGTCGCGCTGTTGATTGATGATGCATTGGCTAAGTTGTTGTAGTACTTTCTTGTGCTCCATAATTTTCACGTGACATAGTGGGAAGGTAAGGAGGTTTAGGTCTCCTACAAATGGAAGTAGCTTGAGTGATGGCCATTAATCAATCCTTTGGGCTCCTCCCAAACTATGTTTAACAAACAACATTTGCTGTAGGTATGTGTGTATATAACTTGGTTAATGCGGCTACAATTAATTGTCCCTGGTGGGAGATTAGGTTTGGCAGTATGCCAAAGACACAAAGCTAACAACACTTCAAATGTTGGATGACCTCCACTAGGTATGAAGTACATACTCTTGTCCTTGAAAGCATACTATTGAGCTGGCAGTCTGCCGCTGATCCTTCCGTGTGTGTGTGTGTTCGTTCAGGTTTACGAGGACACACTGGCAGGGGTGTACCTGATGCTGCGGCAGGAGATGTGGGTGACGTTGGTGGAGCATGAGCGCTTCTGGCAGGTGGCCAAGGTGCAGATGAGCCGTGTGTGCGCACTGGAAGAGACGGCTGCCAACTACGTCAACTGGAAGATGATTGAGACACTGCCATACTACAAGTGAGTTTGAGCAGTGAAGTAGGGATGGGGGTAGGGGGGGGGGTGGATAAGGTCCTGGAAAGGGTAGAATTCATTGACTGAGTCCCAATATTCCCCAACTAACCCTAAGCTCTTGAAGACTTAACTGACATGCTGATCATGAAGTTAATTCATGCTTGTTAAATTCTAGAGGGTTAAGGGGGCATTGGGATTTGGTCATAATATGGCCGCTTTTTTTTTTTTTTTTTATGTATAGCCAAGTTTTTATCCTTAAAAAGAGAAATGATCGTCTGGTTCGTTATTTTTTATTTTTTTGTCTATGATGTTGTGTTGTGCACTGGGTTGCCCTTCCTGACTCCACTCCTCTGCTTTATGAAAACACTGCATCAAACTGCCTGAAACTTTTATGAGCGCTCAGCATTCAAGGCAGGCCTCCCTCTCCCTTTTTTCTTTCTCAAGTAAGAAGGAAACTTTTGAGAAAGGGTTACTCTGATGTCCTTGAATCGGGCTACTGGTCGCCATTTTGACTCACTCCCCCATCAGGACTTTGGTGCAAGAAGTGGAACAACTTCAAACGCTCTCCTCAGGCTTCAAGTGTAGAACCTAGAGTGGCTGTGGAGAATGAGAAGTTTCTAGCTTGTGTTTTGTTTTTTTTTCTTTCTTTGAAGGTTGGTTAACCTCACGTTTTGATGGGGAGGCTGCACTGGTAATGCTGTACTGCACCCCCCCTCCCCATCAGAATGCCATTTCACAGCACTGATTAGAAGTGTTTCCATTTAGATATTTTCTTGATATAATTTTGCACTCTGCCATCCAGTTTTAACTGCCTGAAGGCTGATACAGACAACGTTCTTATGCATAGACTATCTGCAAGACAACAATATTAACACTACTGTTCATGGGGTGGTTTTGTCTAGTCATTAAATTGGCTTCATTAGACTTTGCCCATCACTCAAATCGGGGCCTGACCATTATAGTCAAATGACTTTTGCTCTGAAGGCAGAAAAAGTGCAGATCCAAAGCACTGACCATATTCTGTGTGTCTTCTGTTATGTAAAGCAGCCAGATACTGGGAAGATTTTTTTTTTTGGTTACGTCCATAACTTCAATAAAATGCCATGGTATTTGTATGACACATCATATGTTTCATCAATTCACAAGAAACGTTTCACATTTCACAGTCATATGTTCCATCCAGTCCTGGATTTTTTTTTTTTGCCTCAGCCTTATTAAAGTCATTACTCTCTCTCAAATGTCTCCTCAGTCATGATGTGACCTTGCTTTCACCTCAAAGTCCAGTTGAATTGGAATCCCCTTCTGTTATGGAACTGGCATGGCTGTTCACTTTATTTATTTTATTTATTTATTTATTTATTTATTTATTTATCCCCCCCCCCCCCCCCGCTCATTTCCTCCTCCTTTCAGGCTGTACCTGGTCTCGGGGAACTCTATTTACCTGGACCATGTCAAGGGCTTCTTGCGCAGGAAGAGGCTGATTCACAACTGGCTCTACCTAGAGGAGAATAATTGGACAAGGCAATTCCTCACAGATGAGCTCTTTTCCCTGCTGGAGTTTGACACCAAGATCCCACAGGGTAAGAATCAAGGCATGCCTCAGTCTTCCTGGATGCTTGTATGAATTTTGTGTCTTGCTTTCTCCTTTTTTCCACTCACTAAAAAAAATGACAGAAAATGTTTGTTCCTGCTAAAAATAATTTGACCCTAAGCACCACTGAGTATTAAAGTAACACAGAGGCTTTAATAGCACCGTGGTTTGCTCAAATTGCAGAAGTCCAATTGTTGAAAAGTGGAAGTGTTTCAGTAGCTGCTACTAATTAGTCTTGAATGATGATCCTTCCTCTGCCTACATAATTCCAGTGGGCTCTGTGGTGAGACCAGAATCAGTTCATCAGCTGTTGTGGAGAGTCCGGCTGATACAGGCAAAAAAGGAAGGGTCCCATAGGTGCATTTCAATGACTTTCAAGGCGAAGAGAATATACAATTTTGGCCTGTTTGTGTATAGAGTAAAACATTGTGTATTTGGCTCTAACATGCTTTAAACAGTTAGATATTTTACTATGCGCTGACTAGCATTGTGGGCATATGAATAGGTTTGGTTGGGCTAAAATGTGGTTTCATGGAGGACTTGCCTTCAGGTATGCCTTCAGTTGTCGGCCACAAAGTGTCCATAGAGGGATGTCCAAGAACAACTATCCTTGTTTTCATCCTGTCTTGCATCTGGTTTTATGCTGGAGGTATTGATGGATTTTTGAGCTGAGGCAGTTCTGTTTGTTCACACACACACACCCCAAGACTAGTGATCAGAGGCTGCTGAATGAGGTGTGGCATACAACTTCTCTTGTGTCTGCTCAGGAGCCCATTTATCATTTATCCCCCGGCGCTGTGACGGGGCCGTCAGCGCCACGTGAGACGCCTGATTAGGATTTATCAGATTTGCTTACTACTTGACTCCCTGACCCTTCCCTCTTTAATGACCACCAGTTTATCAGACAGGTTCAACACTGAGCTCATTCATCATATTTAACTCCAGCCAAAAAAAGCTTCCTGGAAAGACCCCATTTGGCATGCTGTACCAGTGACTGCACTGGGCCATGTTGGGAGGTTTTTTTTTTTTTTTTTTTTTTTTAAATCCTTGGTTGCCACCTGGTTTGCTGGTGTACATTCTAAACAGATGTGCTGAAGCAGTTCAGTTGCCCTGATCAATAGAAGCAGTGGTTTGCTACTATGAATCGGCCTGGTTGTAATTAGCTTTCTGGTGATCTAGCACTGATCAAACTCTTCTGGTATCTGGCTCCTTGTATCTGATATGCTTTTACCTGAGTGATGTGTCCTGATCTTGGATCATGGCTGCCATACATGGCTGAAGTCAACTTCAGTAACATGCTCTCCTCAAGTAAATTCTTTAACTGATTCCTTTTACTTTGGCTTTTTGCTTGGATATTAACTTAAACCATAGAAGGTTAGTCACTGAAGTAATTTAACCTATTGGTTGGATGCATGCTACTTCCTCTGTAGAATAACAGTATGGAAAACATGTTGACTCATTCTGTTTGATTGTTGGAGCAGTCTAGCTTGGCTGGATTTACTTGTTGTGACATGACTCATGGTTTGGGGTTTGATTTCCAAAGTAAGGGATGTCTGCCACCACATCAGTCTTGATTACTTGAGTGGTGCACTCCTGTCGTCTCAAAGGTCTCTCAAAGGCTGATTGATTGGCGGCTAGCAAGGATAGACATAATCAAGCAGGACACCTGAAAAGTGGGAGGAGGTTTGAGAAACTGCTGTGCTCTTGGGGGTGAACTCTCTGAGGAGAACAGAAATGTATATAGCCAGTATGTACCATCCCTTCAGTACCATCCTCTCAAAGGTCAAGAAAATTCAAATTTGTCTAATTATTGTTGGCCATGATGGTTTGTGGATATGACTGTTTATGTGGAATTGCATTTATTTAAAATCTTATGTTGTGGTGAGGTTGTCCTCACCTGACTGTTGAGGTGTGTGTGTGACGTGCTTTTTCCAATGTGCTTGTGGTCTGCAGACAGCCTGCATGGAGACTCTGCAAGTGCACAGCTGGGCCGTCTCATCTGGATGTACCTGCACTCTGGGCATCAGCTCTATCTTGAAGCGGTGAAGGGGATGGTGCTGGAGTTTGCCCACACCCGTTTGGGCTTCTATGAGTACCAGGTCCGGGCACACACCTATGCCCACAGACTGTATGTGCCCAATGGGGGTCAGTAGACTTGGCCCAAAGCCAGAATCTTTTTAAATGGTCATCCAATGATCAATTCAGCCCTTTATTTAAAGTGTTTTTAACTTCTATTGTGAGGCTTTTCAAGCACCTACTAGAGCTCTTTGGATGTAAATGCGTTTTTTTTTTTTTTTTTTTTTTTTTTTTTGGACCTGTTAAAGAGCATCAATTTAGTGTTGGTGTTTCCTTGTGATTGTGACTTTACAGTTTAACACTGCTTGTAAATATTTTGGAAATCTTGGAACACCTGATGCTTGTATATATGTATATATATGTGTTTTCACTTATTTTGTGGTGCATATGTTAAATGTACAAGTAAATGTCTGAAGATGAATGACTCCTGTTTTTACATCTACTTTTAATCTTCCCTTTTAAATTTTTATCATGAAGCACTCCTGTGAATCTACTTTTATTTTATTTTTATTTTTTTGGTTAAGATTTTTTTTTTTAATATATTTAACAGGATGTATTGCTACAGTGATGGTTGTCTGAAGTAGGCTGCATTCACTAAATCATGGTCATGAATCAAGACCTGCTATGCAGGATGACCAATAAAACCACATTGAGCTTACCTATTGTCATGAGTTTTTTATATATTCAGCTCGTTATTTTGTCTGTATTCAAATGCCACTGTCCAGAAATGTTCCATCAGTTGCTCTGTGGGGACGTAAATGGTTTTGAATGAAATGACTTGCTTGCTTCAGGCAACATTTCTTTTTTTGTCTGAGTTTTAGGAAATCTAATCCCTATTATTTAGGCTATTGGATATATTGAGATCAGACCGTTTCAAAGAAATGTAAGCTCTCCGAATGTAAAAAAAAATTTGGCTCACTAGTAATCCCTTTCATTTAACATGAGGTCTACATTTACATTTATGCATTTAGCAAATACTGAATAAATGCTCTCCCTTAGTGTGCCTTAGGGCTAAGTGCCTTGCTCACGGACACAGTGGTTCCTTTACCACTATGCCACTACTGTACCCCAGGTTTAGGTTCAGGTTGATGCATAGCATTGCACTAGGCCTAGTTTTTATTTATTAATTTCTTTTTAGGAATCTACTCTTTCCAGTAACCAAAATGATAAGGCACCCAGGATTCTAACGCACAACTTTCCAGACTACCTGCCTACCAGCTAGGTTCCTTAACCACCACCCACTGCACACCAAGTGTAGGTTCAGGTTGACTCATAGCATTGCGCTAGGCCTAGTTTTTATTTATTTGTTGATTTTTAGGTTCATCTCTACTTTTTCCAGTACCCAGAATGATAAAATTCCTACATGTTATGTTAATTGGAGTTTCTTCCACAGTTTGTACCCTTAAGGCACAGCCTCAGTCAGAGGATAACATGCAAACATACATTAACAGTTGATTGAACTTTTGGAGGCAGCTCCAATAGTTCTAAACACATTGGCTGTTCACTGGTAAATAAACTAACCTCTTGATGAAGCTCCAGACTTACCATCATGGGAGTACTGTTAGTAATCATCACAATCATTTTGGTAAGCGTTAACACAATAGTTATCTTCATGTAAAACCAAAATCCTACATACACAGCCGGTTATAACAGCCATGTGTCAATACAAATCATGCCAGTTCGTGTCTGCAGCATAGATTTGTGAAGGCACCAAAAAAGCTAACCCATCTCATCTGACATT
>JAIFZK010000001.1:4960000-4962500 GCA_027481765.1 Tenualosa thibaudeaui | reverse complement strand
GTGTGTGTGGGTGACAGTGTGTTTGTGTGTGTGTGTGTGTGTGGGTGACAGTGTGTTTTTGTGTGTGTGTGTGTGGGTGACAGTGTGTTTTTGTGTGTGTGTGTGTGGGTGACAGTGTGTTTTTGTGTGTGTGTGTGTGGGTGACAGTGTGTTTGTGTGTGTGTGTGAGTGGGTGACAGTGTGTTTGTGTGTGTGTGTGTGTGGGTGACAGTGTGTTTTTGTGTGTGTGTGTGTGGGTGACAGTGTGTTTGTGTGTGTGTGTGAGTGGGTGACAGTGTGTTTGTGTATGTGTGTGTGTGGGTGACAGTGTGTTTTTGTGTGTGTGTGTGTGTGTGTGTGTGTGCGTGTGTGAGACATGGAGTGAGAGATAAGATTAGAGTGATGGATGAAAGCCAGGAGGAAAGAGAGAAGGAGTGAAAGAAACAAGAAGAAAGATGGTGTAAAAAAAGAAGGGACGATTAGGGGAATGGGGAGTTCAAAAGAAAAACAAACTGAGTTGACAGCACAGTCCAACACCACAGTGTGCTGACTGTTAGGGTTTTTATTTCCCATGAAACCACTGTTGGTGTCTACAGTGACAGCTGCTCGGGAGACAGCCTGCCTTCTTAACGTGCCACCCAAACGTGGGAGCTTACAGCACAGTGTCCCACAGTGGGCAAACCACCTGTTTGGGTGCAGATGGCAGCTGAGGCTGATTGGCCAGAGCGAGGCCAAGCGAAGCACTGCGGACAGTGTGGCTAACAGACAAGTCTATTAAAAGCTGGCTTAATCAACTAGCCCCTGGGTCCTCCACTAGCTCACTCGGTCGCTCGACCACATGCACAATGCAAGGCTGCCTCATTAGCTAACGCCCATGTGTAAACAGTAAGCAATGCCTGACAAGGATTTTTTTTTTTGCCAGCCTTGCAATGGGGCTGCTGCAGGTTTGGAAAAAGCACTGTTGAATAATGCCTTTGAATAGAGTCGAGTGCTAGTGAGGTTTCAGGGAGAGCTCTGGCACTCTATTGCACTATGCAAGTGTGTGTATGTGTGTGTGTGTGCTGTGTGTGTGAGAGAGAGAGTGTGTGTGTGTGTGAGTGCTGTGAGAGAGTAAGAAAGAGAGAGAAAGAAAGAGAGAAAGAGAGAGAGAGTTTGTGAGTGCTGTGAGAGAGAGAAAGAGAGAGAGAGAGAGTGTGTGTGAGTGCTGTGAGGGAGAGAAAGAGAAAGAGCGAGAGAGAGAGAGAGTGTGTGTTTGTGAGTGCTGTGAGAGAGAGAAAGAGAGAGAGTGTGTGTGTGTGTGAGTGCTGAGAGAGAGAGAAAGAAAGAGAGAGAGAGAGAGAGAGAGAGAGAGTGTGTGTATGTATGTGTGTGTTTGTGTTCGTTCTGCTGTTGCTACATCATTTTCAAGGGCCCAAGGAAGTTTGAGACGGATGTGTGCATAAAATTAAGAGGGAGCCCTAGGCAAAGAGCTGTTGCATCAGCCAAGAAATACACCAGTCCTTTAGAAGACAAGGTGTGGGAGCGACAGAGAGATAGAGGGGAGGGAGGGAGAGAGAGAGGGGAGGGAGAGAGAGAGAAAAAGAAAGAAAGAGGTACAGAGAGAGGAGGAGGAAGGATAAAATCAAATAAATCAAAACACACCTTTCAGACTGTATTTGACAACCACCAACAGTAAAGACCAGGAGCTTTCAAAAGGTCAGAGGAAGGACAGTGTGTGTGTGTGTGTGTGTGTGTGTGTGTGTGTGTGTGTGTGTGTGTGTGTGTGTATGTGTGTTTGAGTGAGAGTGTGTGTGCATCAACATCCACTCAACACACAAATCCTCACTAATGAAATTAAACTTCAACTTATAGCATGCTTTGAAAAATTCTTCACAGTAATCTGTGGGGAGCTGAGTCGAATCATCTACACAGCAATGAACAACCAATTCCAACTTGGGATCAACTTTCCTTTACTGAAAGCTTAAATCTACAGTCACATCTAATTCTTTCAGCAACAAGGCTCAGATGAGTCACTATTTCTCTGCTGAAAAGAAAGGACAGCTGGACCCTGCTGTCACACACAGACACAGACCTACTGTTATAGAGTGGCTCTACAGTGCTAATGGCCCCCTGGTGTCCCTGAGTGAGAGGCTGAGGTGGCTTTAGGAAGGACTAGCAGGACAGCAGGGAGTGAAACTGGGAGGTGTGTGTGTGCAGATACAGGTGTGCATGAGACACATATGTGAGGTGTGAGGTTACTGCCCATTTGATGGACATTCTGGGTTGTGGTCTGTGATCTGGTGTGTGTGTGTGTGTGTGTGTGTATACGCACATGGCTATTGCACAAATTTGTGAGTGTGTGTGTGTGTGTAATAGAGATGATGTGCTGAAGATATGATAAGTCTGATTGGAAGAAAAGAGAGAAAGGGAGGGAGAGAGAGAGGGAGGAAGAAAGGGAGGGAGGGAGGGAGACGGGGGGGGGGCAGAAAGAAAGAGGAATGGAGAGAGAGAAACAGGGAGGGAGGGTGGGAGAAAGAGAGAG
>JAIFZK010000001.1:4947500-4955000 GCA_027481765.1 Tenualosa thibaudeaui | reverse complement strand
TATGATACAAGTTAGCTGGCACATGTTGTGAGTTAGTTTGCACCTTACGTACACCATTCAAGCAAACACCAGTGTCAGACCACCACCACATCCACACACCCGTAAACCTCCCCCGCCACCCTACACATGCACGCACACGCACATATGCACACACACACACACACACACACACACACACACACACACACACACACACACACACACACACACACACACACACACACACACACACACACACACACACACACACACACACACACACCTTCTCCTCCAGCTTCTTGATGTCCTCTATGTACTTCTGTGTATTCTGGCGCAATAACTCGTTGAGGTGGAGCATCTCCACCTCAGACGCTGCCAGCCTCCGGCCCAGCTCCCCTCCATCCTGGCCCAGACCCAGACCCAGACCCAGACCCGGACCCGGACCCGGACCACACAGCGCTGGGCTCAGGCGCTCCAGCACCGCCGGCTGCTGCTGCTGCTGGTGGGCCACGGGGCTGCTGTCACACACACACTCCTTGCAGGGTGGGGTGGAGTTGGGGGCACCAAACACAGGTACACACACACACACACACACACACACACACACACACACACACACACACACACACACACACACACACACAATCAGTGAAGTAGAGTTGGAAAATGAGACGGCATTCTCTAGGCTCTAGGATGAAATATAGCTCTGCAGAGACAACATTTATGAGTCATTAAAAACCAGTGTTCTTATTACCATTACATATTGCCAAAAAATGGTTGTGGAAGAAACTCTTTCTTGGTTGTAGACTGCATAAATGGCTTTAGTTCTAAACAGTGACCACAGGGAAACCTTTCCCAGATCTGTATTTACTAGTGTAAAAGTCAATGCACATTAATCCAAGGAGTCTTTAGTGTGAACTGGTCTGAAGACTGTCATTCTGGCATACAAATGAAAAAGCCCCAGAGGGTGAAGCCCCAGCAGGTACTGGCTTTACCTTGGTTTTCAGGAAGTAGGGCTCGTCACAGCGCCCCCTCTGATTGTGGAGGACCTGCTGCGCTCTCAACTCATTCTCTCGTATTCTGGCATGTAGCTGCAGGATCTGCTGCTTTTGTCTGTGAAGACACACACACAGACACACACACACGGTTACACAAGACCACCTTACCAAGTTCATTGAATAAAAAGGTCAGTTTGAAGAAGGCATCTAAATTCCTGCTGCTTAGGATTCAGTGGCATCTGGAGAGGAACTGTTGCCTTACGAGGACCCCCCCCCCCCCGCTCATGAGTCCACCTGAGAAAACATCTAGCGTTGGGATTTACACATACTGACAGGCAGAAAGAAATGCTTCACCACTTTGAATTAAGTGGTGCCAACAGCAGTATTGTTTAAATGGAGAGCGCAAAACTCGACCGGCGATGGCAAGGCTCAAGGCATCACAGCCAGCAGTTCCGTCACAGTGAGGTACTGGTATAAGCAAATAGGTTGACCATATTGCCACCTAAGCCACTTTACAAATGCTCCATCACTTCAAATTTGCTGTAGGGTTATAAATAATAATAGCTTCAGATACTAGTAAATTGTAAATCACAAATTCTATGTTTACAAACATTATGTTACATGTTTTGCAGTAAATCAATGTCAATGTGTCAGAGTACAGAGACGTACAGAAGCAGTTAGAGCACAGTGATGGGGTTCTGAATTAGACAGGCAGTGCTGAGCTGACTGTACAAAGCTGAGTAGGGGGCTGTGATTGATGGCTGACTGACTGGCATGTCAGAGCTCCTGCAATGCAAACAGGGCTGGATGGGGCCTACCCACAGATCCCACTCAAAGCCAGCATGGCCTTTCATGTCTAATTCCCTGTGGTGGGATGCTCTCTCACTCCCTCTGTGTGTGTGTGTGTGTGTGTGTGACTGTGTGGGTGTGTTTGTATGTATGTTTGTCTTTGTTCTGGTTGGTTGGTGTAAGGTGTGTCCTTTCATGTTTTTTGTGTGTGTGTGCATGCATGTATGCCTGTGTGTGTGTGTGTATGAGAGAGAGAGAGAGAGAGACTTTGAGCACAGAGGGTCTCGTGTGGGTGTACACTTTGCATGTATGAATGAATGCATGTTTGCAGGCTACAGTAGTATCCTAATTGGGCCCTCTCATTAAGAAAACACTGCTTTGTGCTCCTCTCCTTCACACACACACACACACACACACACACACACACACACACACACACACACACACACACACACACACATTAAACACTGTCAGCCACTCTGTCTTTGGGAGGCAGTGTCCAGACGCTGTGGAACATTGCACTGGAATAACTGCTTCTGAAGGTCACCATCACAGTGTGACAGTCTCACACATACATACACACCTACATGCACACACACATGTAGACACACAGAGTCAGACACACACTCCTTCACTCACACAAATGCCCCCCCCACACACACACACCCATGCATAGACGTTATGTAAAAGAGGTGGGGGCTAGTGAAGGTGAGACACAGAGGGACTGAGAGAAGGCAAGAGTGAAGGAGAGTGAGTGAGGAGTGGAGACTACTGGAGACAGGACCTGACATGTCATCAGTATTTATGAGAATGGAAGAGTGGACAGCAGGGGAGTCCATGAAGGGAAAAGAAAGAAAGGGAAGAGATAAATAGACAGAGAAGAAGAAAGAGAGAGAAATAGAGAGAGAGAGAGAGAAAGAAAGAAAGAAAGAAAGAAAGGCAGAAGGGGAATTTGAGAAAGTGAGGAGGAGGTTGGGAGGAAAAGTCAGAGTGAGAGACACAGAGTGATGTGAGGAGGGTTCTCACCTGTCAATCTCCAGCTCTCTCTGCCTCAGCAGGCCCTCTTTGATCTTCACCAGCGTGTTAACAGGCAGAGGAGCGCCACCTAGCATCTGGAATCACAAACACAGGCCAACCGGTCAGGGTCAATATAGAGTATAGTATAGTATAGTATAGTATAGTACAGTTCAACACAGTACCCATTTACAGTCTTAGCCACATCATACCCTTTGGCGATGGAAAATTACATTGTATATTATTAAATATATAATATATTCTTCCTAAGGACACTAAAGAAAAACCACCTGTCCACTGGCATCCTACCGCTGTACGATCGAGAGCATCCTGACTAACTGTGTGACAGTTTGGTATGGAAATTACTCTGTTGCTGGTCGCAAGGCTCTGCAGCGAGTGGTGAAAACTGCTCAGAGAATCACAGGGACTCCACTTCCTGCCATTGAGGATGTCCACAAGAAAAGATGTCTGCGACAGGCACGCAGCATTCTGAAGGACACCTCTCATCCTGCCAACAAACTGTTCATCCTGCCAACAACTTCTCCCCTCCAGAAGGCACTACAGGAGCCTCCAGACTAAAACCACCAGGTTCAGTAACAGCTTCTTCCCCACAGCCGTCACACTACTGAACTCTGTCCCCCACTGAATCTCACACTGCACTCTGCTGCCATAGCCCTTGGACTGCACATCTGTATATACTTAATACATCTGTACATAACTATCTCTATAGCACATCTGTATATTGCACAGCTGTATATACTTCTGTACATCTGTATATACTTAATACATCTGTACATAACTATCTCTATTGCACATCTGTATATTGCCTTTTATATTGAATCTATATAGCACATCTGTATATTACCCTCATTATCTCTTCACCTTACATGTATATTGCTCTACTGTCTAATTATTATTCTGCCTATTTATTATTACTACTCTTGTCTGAATATAATTTGCTCTTAACTGTACATACTGCATATACTGTATATACTGCACTTGCTGCTCTTTGCACTTCTGATTAGATGCCAAACCGCATTTCGTTACATGTATTTATACATGAGTAATGGCAATAATGTTGAATCTAATCTAATCTATAAATCTAATCTAACACATTATATATTATTAAAATCATCATCCATCATCTCTTTCTGTCACCTAAATCTTACCAAGTGTGTCCCCTGTATTTACAATGGGAGTAAATGCAAAAAGCTGCGTTCAAGACAGCTCAAAACTGACAGATTATTTCACAAAAACACCGGATAGACCTTCGTTGAAGTCAGCTTTATGACAATTAAAATAGTGGAACAGATTCTAGAATACTGACAGTGTTCTGGGATCCGAGTCCAAATTCTGCAGGACAGGCATCAGTATAGCAGGCCAGTTAAGGGGATCTGACCTGAAATAGGTCAGTATCTAAAACACAGGTGTCTATTCTCAGAAGAATGCCTCCTTATCTAGTAGTTTCCACTGGACTCTTAAGTCCATGGTAAAATACATTTTCTAGTGTGTGTGTGTGTGTGTTGGTACTGAGAATTTAATCTCATATGTCTTGTTAGCTGGAAGGTGCCGGAAGCTAGGAGTGAGGAGTTGTCAATGAAGTCACGCCTTTGGACAATGAGGGTGACCTCTCATTGCTGATCACCACCACCACCCTACACACACACACACACACACACACACACACACACACACCTACCTCAGAATGATTAATGGGAGTCAGTCAGTGTTATGGTTATTCCCTTACAAATGGAGATGCTGCCAGTATTGGATACACACACACACACACACACACACACACACACACACACACACACACACACACACCATGCACCATATACAAACTCATAAACACACTGATTTAAACTGCTTTTTCCTTCTTCTGACTTGGCCCTCTTTAAAATAGCTGAGGTATTTTCACAGAAGTCAGCCAAGTTGCTTCACATTCAGCTGCCAAAAACACCAGGGGTGTTGAGTGACCTGCATGTCAAGCCTCGTGTGCATGAACAATATGTACACATGCGCATGCGCGCGCGCACACACAGACACACACACACACACACACACACGCGCGGCCACTCACACACCCCAACACACGAATGCGTGTTGCATCCATATGAACGTGACCAGGGGAATGCCATGCCTACAAGCTTTAGTGCCATCAACACACACACACACACACACACACACACACACACACACACACACACACACACACACACACACACACACACACACACACACACACACACACAAATCGCAATGACAGGAACCAGGTGTTCTAGTCCCCACCAGATCATCAAACCCACTTCACATACCTGAGGGGGTTAAGTGTGTGTGTGTATGTGTGTTTGGGTTGGCAGCTATTTTTATCAGCGCAGTCGCCAGTGTAGCCCCCATACTCTGACTAGGCACACTGGGGCGGCCGTCGACATCTGAGCCCCGTGGCTTTGGCGGCCTGTAAAAACCTATTTAATGATGTTGGCTGGACGTAAGTCAAGGCAGGCTACAGGGAACAAATGTCATTCCACTATTTTCAATGGATCCCACTGTGGTATATTGGTAGGAGTGGTACAGAGGGAATATATAGGTGAGCATCACAAAGACTCCAAAAGAACTGAGTAAGGATAACTGAATGTCTGTGCGTGTGTGAGATCACACTGGCACTAGTATAGTCCTGCCGGCGACCGGAATAACAACCAAGCTTTGTTCTGAGCGCTGTTGTGGATCCTGACTAACAGTCATCCACAGCGCCGTACATCAGAGGCTGGTTCATACGCTAGCCTCCAGCTTACCAGCGTTAGCCCCATTATCATCCAGAGGAGTGCAGCGCGAAGGACAACTGCTTCACTGGTGCTGCTGGCAAGCCCAGAGGGGGAGAAAACAAGTGTGGTACACTTCAAAGATAAAGCAACAAGTAACAAGCTAAGTAAAGACTGGGAATAGAGGTCCTAAAAAAGAACAGAAAGATGGAGAGGTGTGAAAGACAGAGAAAGAAAGAGAGAGGGAGAGGGGGAAAGGGAGAGAGTGGGGGGGGGGGGGAGAGAGAGAGAGAGTGTGTGTGTGTAGGGATTTAAGAAAGACAGTATGGACTTTATGTCTCCATGTCTTCACCAGAGATTAGGTTTAATCCTAGCATGCAAGAAAGGGGACATAGCAGCTAATCCTTGTAGCTCCGGCCTTTTAACACCTGAGAAATACTTTAGATATCATGCCTGTGGCCCTGCTGAGCCAGTAAGTCTTGCCATTAAATATGCAGGCACCTCCAGTGGATGGACAAACACAGACACACACACGCACACACGCACGCACAAGACACAATCCTCAGCCAGACATTTCCATGGCCTTTAAATACCTAAAATCTCCAACATACTTCATGCCACTTTTAGTCTATTGATGATGCCCATCCAACACACACATAAACACACACGCCTTGCCAGGAGACTGACACTGCACACATGCGCGCGCACACACACACACACACAAACAAATAAACACATTACAGTATTTCAATATTTAAATTCTAGCCTACATTACCAGTACTGCTGAAACATCTCTACCACACACACACACACACACACACACATTTCTTGTTCCTCTTGACAGAAGAGGTTCCCACCCTCTCTCATGCCTGCTCCTTGCTCCCACTGCTGTGCATAAACATCCAGTATTAACAAACATGGCCGCCCAGACCACTTCAGCGGTGAAGTGCAGCAGGCCACTTGAACAGCTCTTAGGTATGCAAATCTGACTGGGCCTTAGCTGGATGCCCCCACAAACTGTTAAAGGGATAGTCTGATTCAATCAACCCATAGCCCTGTTGTTTGAGGAGTGCTGCTGGTAAGTATAAGAACACTTTGGTAAAACACAGACAAAATTTGCAAACTGGCAGCTAATGCTAAACAAAACTGAGTGTCCTTGCCCTCATCAGTTAGCATTGGCCGTCATTTTGCTATTCGGCCTAGTTGTACCAAAATGTCTCGATCTTCCTACACACCGCACTCAGCAACCTTGAACAACAGAGTTATAGGTTGACTGTCTCCAGACTATCCCTTTACCTGTAAGCCTGGAGAACTGCCAATGGAGTGCTATTAGCGACGGCGGTCAGGCAGGGAAGCTAGCTTGTTGCTTGTGAGGTGCAGCGTGTTCAGTGAGCGCTTCTTGTATAAAAGAAGCAGAAAACAGGACGCTTCTCATGGCAAAATGGCGCTCTGTGTCATCACGGTGTGGGACAAGTTCTAAAGCCAATCTAAGCAATCTAAGCTAATCTAGTGTGGTCTCTCTGGTGCTTATTCTGATCAACTTTCTCTGCATCCCTTTACAAACAGATGAGTTCCGGAATCTGGATGAATTCCTATCTCAACCATGTTATAAGTTCAATAACATCTGCAATTCTACATTCAACATTTACAAAAGGGCTAGCTTTTAATTCAGCCCTTTGTTGAATTATGCAGAGCTCGGAGGGGGGTGAGTAAAAATAAAAGAGAGAAACTTTTAAAAGCCTGGTTGTTTTTGCTGATAAGTAGACAGGGTGAGCCCCAATGCAGTGTGGTGGTTGGTTACTATGGCTAGCATGCCCTAAGTCTTTTTCAGAGTTTCATCTGTCCTCAGGACCCACACTCTGTCAGATGCCAGCCATGCCAGTGGCAGTATGTATGGGTGTGCTCTCAACATACACACACACACACACACATACACACACAGACAGAGAGAGAGAGAG